>JABRPJ010000027.1:0-201850 GCA_013461525.1 Naganishia randhawae
GCTCGCGCTCCGAAAGTCAGTCGCATTGATGCACACTGACCGTTGGGGCCTGGTAGGATGTTAGATCCTGTAAGTTTGTGTGGCGCTACATATAGCTGATAGTCTTCGCTTTACATGTCTGTCATGATCCCTGTTAGATCAAACATTTTATTTTTGAATCTAAGAGGTAAGTTCCAGCTCTAGTAGCTAGGCCATATATATATATATATATATATATATATATATATATATATATATATTCTTGTAGACATTTTATTTTCGAATCTAACACAAAACTCCAAGACTAGCTGCGAAAACCGAGGTAAAGTATACGCACCGACCTGGTCGGAAGAAAGTGCTGTTGAACTAAGCTGAGAGGGCCAGTATAGATACTAGGGCATATTCACCCGGAGTTGTGAAAATTTAGGCATGGTATTGCGGATGACCGAAACCTTCGAGTTTTCTACTGACTCCTAGCCAGGAATTGCAATCTTCAATGGTCAGCAAATTGACAGTAGAGCCGTTTTGCATCGAGTTCCAAAGATAGGTAGTGTTACCGCGCACCAACCTTTCGAGTCTGAGAATGCAGGTAAATCTTTTTCTGTTACTAATGGTTTCTCTTATACATATTCCTTCCCTATCTCAAGACTGGAGGTTGATGGTGCGTGTATGCTCCGGTTCAAGTTGACTTCAAAGAGTTTCTTAGTGGAACAATTCAAGTAGTGAGATGTTAATCCACCACCGCTTTTCCTAGATTCTGCATATATGGTATTATAGTTGAGCTCTTCTTTGTTTGTTTGGCAGCCTGAAAAGAAAAGTGGCCAAAAACAGGCGGGTGGGACGGTGGGTGTTGAAGAGCATTATGGCACCACCGTCCATTCTTTTTTCCGTATATGTAAATGAGATCACTTGTAGAGCACCACATCATTCTTTTCGCAAGTGCGCTGTCGTAGGTGTTTGCCACACGATCGGCTCGAGGACTATCTCAAACGATATAGCACGCGTCTCGCCGAACATTAGAGGTTCACAGCTGTGTTTACATTGAGCGCCTGAAGCTTACGACCTCTCCGTCGCCTACCGCGTGCTGTGTTCGATTTGATAATGGACGGGACTCCTATAGTTATGTCATGACAAGCCGAAGAATCGTCATTATCAAAAGAGCTAACATCAGTCTACTTGCACGACAGTGGCAACGAAACAAGTCAATGACGCCGCAATTGTCACCGCCAGGCAACTACGATGAAGCTATTCCAACCATGGTATAGAAGGAATTGGCGAGCAAACGACCGCTTTCTCATGATAGCACATATACGTCGACTTGATCTTCGACCGCCGACTGTCATACTGTCAGAACCGCCGTCTGGGGTAGCAGCTGACTCCTGTCGTCGTAGACGAAACTGCGACTGAGTAGGGGAGTAGCTAGAGCTGAGAGTCGTAAATGACAGCGGCCCTTGAGACTAACAGTAATTGCTCTCATAGCTACAGCCTGATGGAGGCCTCGAAAAAACACATCCTCTCCGGTATTCTTCCACCAATACATAAATTCACTCTCTCCCCTCTCATACAGACAACAGTTGAGCATCGAGAATTGCGAAGGAACAATACCCTGTTCATTGAGATCCGCGTAAGGCTAAGCTTTGCCATACGCGAATCCTGAGATGGGTCTCCCTAAAACAAGGGACGCTCGGCTCGGTGGTACAACCTGTTGGTCATGCGGGATGCATGAAATATGTTCTCCAAATTGTTTGCATGGTTGCGCTCTATGGAAATTGTTCTGATGCAGCTGTTCCGTTGACACAGTAATCTCTGAGCCTACCGCGAAAAGTCGACAACGCCTTGAACAGCTCTAAGTGTGCAATACTGAAGGATTTCTCCTCTTGCATGTTTCGATCGTTCCGTGGTTCGATATCGGATGTACTGCTTCTTTCCTTTCATCTTGATCCCAGCAGTTGCTCTATCTCGAGGAGGAATGTCACAGGCTCAACAGCACATGCCGTACTAGGTTGGAGCCTCGCGGCTGGTTTGTGTTCTTGTCATACGACGAGCGCCTTTCTCGCACTTCGGTTCGAACAGAGCGCTATCAAACGTACCCCGTCTGGCTGCAGGCTTATACTGGGAAGAGAGATCCGGGCAGTTTCTCAACTGGTTACCGCTGGAGAGTCATCGTAGGGCTCTTCAAGTGGACTAATGTTGATCCACGAACTGTGATTCTTAACATTGCCTGAGGATGGTAGCGATAAAGCCGGCGTTTCCCTTACTGGCATTGTGTTTTAATTGGGGCAACACCGCAATGGTTGAAGTGATGCGTCGCTGAAATGCATGCCGCCCAAGTGACGTCGTTCAAAACTTGAAAATATTCCATAGGTAATTCAAGCTGTGTTGACGAAAGACTGGATGTATGGCGCCGAGAACAGGAGGAAGAAAATGTGGATTCTCGAAAAGGAGAGGAATAACAACGATTATAGCACCTCTCAAGGCCTTTGAACTGTTGTAGCCACAGGTAACCTCCAATCGCACAAGAAAATACGTAACCCATTCTTATTTTTGGAGGCAGTATATCCATATCCTGGAAACGCCGAATGGTGAAACACGGTGACTCGATTTGTCGGTTCTCTATGGTTGTTGACAAATTATTATCATGATCGTCAGTGCCGGCGATACGAGATCCGTGACGTGTGGCAACAAAGAGAAGTAGGATGTCGAAAAAACAACAGTGATGCAACGCTCTCACGCTTTCGCGGCTGATACAATTCAGCCGCAGTGGGCCCACCATAACATGTCATACGTACCAAGCCCCACGAAGCCAAACGGTTGCGCCGATACAACACCTATATGCGGCGGTAGTCCAGATAGTCGTAGGCCACTATCCGATGACCTGTTGATCTCTACAGCTAGCCGGACCCGTTCCCAATACATAACCAAGAGAAGGATCGTGGTCCAGAGTTGAAGTTGCATTGTGAGGAACTGCTTGGCAGCTGCCGTTGATACTCTGCCACACACCAGCTATATAGATGCTACATACTACGGTCTAGACACCGGTATACATCAGGCGCACGCGCTTTTTAGCCAAAACAGGGTAAAATTCCGCGCCGGTCCGAGGCCGACCGGGCTCGCAAGTCATGTCATCCGCCTACAAGCTTGTTGTTCGCAACAGCTCAACCAGATTGTATGATGGCGAATAGGCACAGTCCGTCGTTACACAGTAAAGGATAGCATCAGGCCACCGCGTGGAGGGATACGCCAACAGCAGAGAATCCCGGTGGTTCTCCCTTCATGTGTCGCGATTTGGGCACGGTTGTCAAAGAACGGTACAAGGTGCGTCCTAGCTATGCCAGATGTTTCCGTGGCTGCTGTGCTATACATCTTGCTTACCATCGTACGTAGTCTTACCCGTTCTATAGCGAAGATGTCGGAAGGAAACGGTGGCGCTCAGGCGGGCCATGGTTCAAATCGCGTTGGCAAAGGTCGAGCGAAGGAAAAGGACAGGGGCAGTCGAGATCCCTCGTATGGCGATTCCAAGGATGATGTTATGGGATCATTGAGCGGTAGTGCTCCCGGTAATGCTAGTGAAGGGAAAGGTGGCAGTGGAATCAATAGGGTTAATCGTGAGCTGGATCTTCAATCTTTTGTTGGTGTCCGACCCCGTCTGAAGGTAAAATATCCTTGGTATTCGCTGTTCTATAGGAGCTTGTGTAAGTGTTTTCCGCGTTATCTCTGCGGATCTGCTCTTACGTTGTGGCATATCACAGAATCATTGTCGTAGAATGAAAATGCGCTGTGTTGGCGCAGAGGATCCGCCTTGTAAACGATGCCGAGCTACAGGACAGGACTGCGTTATGGAGAAACCGACTAAGGGTACTAGTAGTCTGGCAGACGTTGGTGACGAGTAAGCCTGCTTCCTTGCTTGTCATATTGAGTGGAGGCTCATATCTATCTTGTCATCCAGCCGAATTAAACAACTTGAATCCCAGGTTACTTCCATACAGAATACGTTAGCTGACCTAGTTTCCACCATCAAAGCTGGTGTCGGCCTTGGCTCTTCAGGCATGCATTCCTCAGCTTCACCCTCTGTCCGACAAGGATTTGAGACCGGTCCTTCTCCTCTTCCAACTGCGAATGCCTATATCAGTCCGGCATCTTCTGGCGCCCATGGATATGGACCGTCTGCCTATCATAATGCACCACCCGCTCCGCTTGGCACCATTCCTGGTTACTCGACTCTGCAGAATCAAGCAATAGCTCAGCATACGAGCGGAGAACCCAACTCATCTGGTGGCTTGTATTTCGCTGGTAGACAGGAGGCACCGGGTGCACCCAATCTTTCGCATGGCGTCTCCGGTACAGGAGGGTTGTCGGGTGGGAGATCAGGCGGAGGAATGACCAGTGGACCAGAAGGTCTGATGCGCGCCAGCTCGTTCTCGAGCACTTCATCAGGGCATGGATTGTCGCACGTTGCAGGGAATCAAGCATTCAACATTTCAAATACGCGAGGATCGAATCCCAGCAGTGTTAACATACACCGGTCGTAAGCGTTTTTTGTCCATTCTCCAGTTACATAGCGCTGATTAGCGTATGCCGACAGGTCGCAAAGTACATACCCTTCCTACTCAACCCTTCCAGAACACCCATCAAGCAGAACCAATCCTATGTCAGTGAACACAGGTCCGGAATTGAAAGATTCTTTCGCGTGGTCTCTCAACAATGTCAACAATCAATCTTCTGTTCCTGGAGCTTACATTCGAGCGAGAGAAGGGTTCCCTACCAATCCCTCGCCTGACGCTTTACCTATTCCCCCGCCTCCAGCAACTCCGAGTGGATCAAAAAGCAAACCTGGAAGCGGAGCGAACACTGGAGGTGGAACGACGCCTAGTGGAAGCGATGGTGAGGATGAAGCAGATCCCTTGGCAGCGGCATCGATTATGGACCCACTTGGCAGTATGAGCAGTATGGCGGGCCTAGCTGAAGCAGCAGTGGAAAGGGCAAGGGCAGAAAAGTTGTTAGTGCTTCAGAGCCAAAGGCAAGACGAAGAAACAGCACGAAGAGACAGCGATAACCTTGGAATGGGCATAAGCCGCGATTCTCGGGAGGAGGAAATCAAGTCTTTGGATTTCAGTGCCCAGCCTATGGATAGTGGGGATACCGATCAACCAAGGAAAAGGCGGAGATTGGACAGTGCAACGGGTCCCATCGAGGGCAAGAGTTTTGCCATCCCTATCGATCCAGCTCTCATGCAACCACCAACGCCATTAGGCAGCAACAATCAGTACCACACACAGCCAGGACCGGAAAATTTACCTAGGGGGGTCATTGAAAGCAGGCGGTATGGTAAAGGCAAGCAGAAAGTACGCTCCCACGTGCACGCCTTTCCGGACGTCGTCGACCTGGGCCTCGTCTCAGAAACCGAAGCAAGAGAGCTGTTCGACCTATTCTTTTCCGGAAGTTCGAATTTTCTACCTGTCTACGATCCAACGTACGACACTTGGGATGATCTTAGAATGAGGTCCCCATTCTCTATCTCTGCAATCGTTGCAGCTGGCGCTAGGGTCCGTGACGGAGGGGGCCCAATCAGTAGAACTCACCGCGCTGCACTTGATCATTCACGGAAGATTGCGCTGGGTACCATGTTTACACCAGTAACACGCATCGAAGCCGTTCAGAGCATGATAGTATTGGCGGCCTTTTCGGATCAAGGCTGGCTACCCTCTGGTCATGCAGTTCGCATGGCACTCGACATGGAGCTCAACCACTGTTTCATGAAATTGCTTCGAGATAACATGGGACAGGGGAAGACACCGGACCAGCTCGAAGCGGACCGCGATCTTGTGGTAGGAGCTCGCGTCTGGTTCTGTCTATACATGATCGAACACCAGATGTCATATGGAACTGGAAGGCCCGCGATTTTAAGGGAAGACGAATCGATAGCCCAATGCCGCCGATTCCTCGAGCACCCATTGTCTATCATTTCGGACGTACGCCTGATATCGACAGTCGAATGTATCGCTTTACGGGCTCCGCTTCACGTGGTGCTTACCTCCTCGCCAGAAGATCCTGTGGATCAGATGACGGTCGCTCGGCTTCAGCAGGCAAACTACGATCTGGATAGGTGGCAGAACTATTGGGATCGAGTGCTCGCGGAACGATTCAACAAAGATGAAGGAGACTTTTTCAGAGAGTCGCTTGCTGCGCAGCGCGAGTATAGCTCTCTTTTCATCAATTCCCAACTTTTGCGGGGAATAAAGGAAGCGGCGGACGTTAGGAAAATGCCGCAAGATAAACGAGATTTGGCGATCCGGGCGATGAGGAATGCTCAGACATGTCTGGATATCGCGATCCGGGGCAAGAATTATCGTAGCGGTCTAAGGTTTGGTAAGTAATGGCGTCCCATAGTATAGCATCGATCGTTGACGATCTCCTTTTACTATATAGCGGTTCATTATACCCGTATGTGAACATAATCAGCGACATCCAACCTTCCGTGTACTAACCATTCATGGTCTGTCAACAGATGTCTGCGCAGCCTTCGCCGCAAGCTTCCTGATTCGTATTGCAAGGCTCTTCCCTCGTGAACTTGACTTAAAGAAGACAGCTAAAGACGTGGAGGAGTTAGCCTCCGTTTTAGAGAAGGGTAAATCCACGTGGTCATCCGCTTCCAAGATTCGCTAATTGAGTCATCGTTCTCTGTTAAAGTGCCCGCTGGAAGATATGCGCGAAGCTTGCGACTGATACTACGCCGTGCTCGCAAGCAAAAATTCATCCCACCTCCATCAATGCCTGGATCACCGAACAAATCACACATGCCAATAGGGTCTTCGGGATTGCGTCCGCTCTCGGCTATGTCGAAGCCCGCCTTTGGTAACAATAGTGCGAACACTTCGACTTCGATTCTCCACCCCACACTGATGCCGAACGCAGGACTGGCGCCCTTGAGTGGACAGCAAGCCTCTCCGGGCAACTCCCTGCCGGGTACCTTGGTTGGCGGGCGGAATGAATCTCCACAATCCAACCCTGAGAGCTACGAATATGATTGGAATTTTGCGCAGGAGCTGCTCAATCGAGCGGGGATGCCTTTGGAGGAAAATACCCAATTACCCCTGTCAGTGCGATAAAATTTGGCGACCATGATTGTTGAGGCTGACTATCCCATTTTCGACATCTAGCTTTTTGAATGGCGAATCATTAGGAAATGGCGGCGAAGGGAATCCTAATCCCATGATGGGCTTAGAGACGTTCTTTTTACCTCCTGGTAAGTATTCCCGCAACGAAAGGGCTTCGCGAACATGGCGAACCTTGGCTGACTATATCAATATGTTGAATTGCAGAAATTGACATGAGGATCAATACCTTAGGCAATGGTGTGCACTATAACGATCCAAACTTCTTACAGGGGGTTCCTCTTGATCAAACATACGAACTTCCGCCAGACATGTGGTGGTAACCCTTGTAATAGTTGCGAATGAATGGAGAGCTGTTGAGGGTTATGTACTACTTTGCAGGAGAGTAAATGATGCGCACGTTGCGACTACTAAGAACAAGCATTGTGACTTGTCGGATGCGGACTTTTGCTTTCTGATTACGAAAACAGTGTATCCGAAAATATGCATCGCTCTCTAGTCACTATCGTAAAACTTGACACCACCATCTTGCTGTTGTTCTTCCTCCGTCTCCAGTCTTGCACGCTCTCGTTCTTCTCTAGAATACTTGCTAAAGTCAACTTCTTCAACACCTTCTTCCTCGAACGGCTCGTCTGAGGCGGTACCTGCTTTGCCTGTCTCGAATAATTGACGACCTGCAACGTAGCTCGGCCGAGGCTTGTTAGATGAATCCTGCGCCGTCGATCAGACATTCTATAACCTACCAGTCGGCCGCAACAGAACTTTCTTGTACTCTTCCCTCTCTTTCGGTGGCAATGCCTTGACTCGATCCTCTTCTGCTTTCTTCTTCGCATCCAACGCCTTTTGCTTGAGCCTGTTCATCAACGCTGTAAAGCTTTCGGGCGTCACAGGTGTTCCTCTCTTCCGTGCAGCTTCCTTTTCCTCCATTTCCGCATAGCGTCGATCCTCCTCTTCTCGTTGTCTTCTGTTTCGTGCTTCCAATATCTGTACCAGATGCTCCTTCAGGTATGAGACCATAGTAAACACCATGGCCATTCCCAATGACTCTGTTCCAACAGCGGCCATTCCGTGCAAAAGTTCATCCGTCTCTTCGCCGGTAAGTTCGCAATCGATGGGCTCTAAGCGAAGGTTCGGAAGGGTCTCTGGGTACTCTGGAGTATATGTTACGTGTAGCCATGTCGAAACTATGAGGAATGACGAGATCAATAATTGCTGCCTGGGGGGTATTTGAGCTACACTCGGATAATCAATGATTACGAACATTCTTGCCCAAAGATCGCCTGTTCAGGCTCCACTCTTATGCGCAACTCGTCATCCGAGATTTCTAGCAAATCAACAGTCTGTGATAAGTATACTCGTCATGGCCTGAGCTACTTATCACCAAGGTACTTACTCTCCAGCTCGTCCGGAAAGATGGACTCCAAGACCTCCAACTCTTCCTGCAATACCTCTGCATTTGTCGACATATTCCAGTGCAGCCTCGATGATGGTGACAAATGTCTGTAACACTGAAAGTTTGACTGGTTGACTCGCTATAGTCGAGGTAAGAGCGACCGTGGAAATGCCATCGAACCAGACCTTGCAGCGGACACGCTCTACTTCAACTCCGCGCCCTGGAATAGAGCCATAGAAGGACCCCGGATAGCTCAGCCAGATGTTATGTGCCAATAATATCCCATATAGCCGAAAATTAGAGCCCAACTCTGGACAATTTCAGCCGAAGTTGACACATAACCTCCGGCGGCCGGTGGGCCTGAAACACTCCTTTCTTAGCGCGCGCTTCGTGAACGCCTAGATTTAGAACAATAAAACTAAGCGCTGCTACAGTAGAATCGTTCGTCGACAACCTAAGGTTGTTGCGGCTATAGTTATTACGTGAGCTGATGCCTGCCTTTTGCAGCCAAGGGTTACAGCGGCTCCTCCCTGACAGCCTCTTCTTGGACGGTGTCCTTTACTACACTTCTCTTTCGGCAACCCCTGCACTATGCCCAATTTTTATATCCTTGTCCACCATGTTCACGAGGAGGCGAGGAACTCCTAATGAGCTTCCTTGCCCCCCAACCAGACTAACGAACTACAACGGTCGCAGGGCTCTCTAACAAAGGCGAAGCCTGGGGCATGAGAAGCCACCAAGGCTGACTAAGCATCGTGGCTCCGGGGTGCGGCCGCCGGACTCCCTATCTTCCTCCTCTTCAACAATGTGCACTCACCCTGAAACGGACCACGAACAGAACACGTAGCATCTGAAGCAGCAGGATCGGTTGAGGGAAGTCCGCTGGCGCTGCGCTGGCAGTCAGGAATGAGTGACACGACGGGGAACCGCTCAGATTGGCTATGCGTTGTCCAAAGGAGTATTGACGATAGTTAACGTTTCAGAGAATACCAGAAGCAGCCTGAAGAACATCAGGGGAAGTACCGCTGGAGCCACCAGTATGTGAAACTCGGAGACCAATTTAGCCGAATTTCACATAACATAGCCCTTTTTTTGAGCCTGAAAAGGCAAAACAGCCGAATTCTACCTTGAACCTAAGCTCCGCGGAGGTCCAAATAGCCGAATTTTTCCACATAACATCTCTTAGGGTTATCCGGGGTCCTGCCATAGACGATCAACCAACAACAGTCTCGACTTTCGACGGCTTACGACTTGCTATTTGCCAAGCAGGAGCACAACCATAACACGCCTATCAGCCTGCCGACCGTTATAGCTAACTGTGGAGTGAAGACCTTCCGCAACTAAAGCCTTCTGGGCTGCACCTATCACAAGTCCACATCGGTTGCCGCGAGCATCAGACCACCATCTTTAACTGCGAACTGCATCAAGCGACATGGAGAACCCGCACGAAGAGAAGCAGGCATTTCTTCTGGAGAGGATTATCAAGAATGTTGTACGTCCGTCATGTATTTCGTGCTGCTTCCGTGCTGCTTCGTGAAGAATACTTAA
Organism: Naganishia randhawae; assembly: GCA_013461525.1. NCBI lineage: Eukaryota > Fungi > Basidiomycota > Tremellomycetes > Filobasidiales > Filobasidiaceae > Naganishia > Naganishia randhawae. The sequence goes on from JABRPJ010000027.1 coordinate 10,033, forward strand.
ATCATGTTTGTGGTACACGTAGGAGAAATGCAACGAATCTATTGTCGAATTGAACCAGTGTTTGGGCGAGATTATCCAGTCTAGCGAAGTCTCTGTTACATCGGCATTATTTCAGAACTACTCCAGAAATGTTGTGTACAACCTCGAAGCGACAAAGAATCTTGCAGATCCAAAGTAGGATTTACGAAGGCTAATGCGGATAGACGAGTGACAGTGTTTGGAGATGGTCGTGAGATGCTATGATGGTGACGACAACAAGCATTAATTCAACAAAGGCGGTTGAAGTGCGTTGAGCAGATTGTTTCAAGGCTGGCACTACAATCATTTCAATGTATAATAGCAATGTCTTAACGCGAGTTTCGTTGTAACATGTATGGGTAATATGTATAGCATATCAGGGCAAAGTATAGCCTGTATCCAGCCAAAGCCGACCGGAAGATTACATTCATAAAGTTACAACCTTTTCGCCGCATCATGCTACACTACGCCTATACTTGATAAATGCTACCAAATTCTCGTAAGCTTCCTCTGCAGAGATCCGAAGTTCCGGATGCCTTCTTTTATCAATGCCCTTTGCCTGGTACAGAAAAACAGTCAGCAAAAAAGCCAATGCAGCTGGCCCGCGTAATACCTACAATAGACCGGATACGGCTGACAAGCCCTGCAACCGTTTTCAAGAAACCACCAGCCACGAAGACTTGCTGATCATAACTGCTCCTTTCATCGCCGTACACGTCGAAAATAGCGTTCAAAGCAGTAACGACAGATTCCGTGCTCGCCTCCTTTCCAGGTCCAGCAGTTACGCTGCCCACAATGCTCATGAAGAAGGTACCGCACGCCTGGTTTTGCTCTACAGTTACGTCTTGACGCATGGCTAGAGCCGCAACAGCAGTGATGACCCGTGATTTGGCGGAGTCGGATCGGACAACCATGTAGGATTGGATAATTCCTTGTATTTGGTCATCCGTGATGGGCTACAAAAGGCAAAAGCAAATACATTAGCATCAGCGGTTGATGGTTAGAACCATTAAACGTACCAAGCCCCCTGCGATACCAATCTTAGCCAATCCGAGCCATACACCTGCTAAAATCTCCAAGATCTCCAGGCGGACTTCTTGACCCTTGACGTCCAGGACACTGACATCCGGTTGGACAACTTCCCGCGCAAGATCGAAAGTGTCCATCCAGACTTGTCTCAATCCACTGAGAGGGCCGTTGACTAATTCAAGCCAGTGTGTGAGACTAGCCTGTTGCCGAGGATCAACGTCCTTCTGCGATAACAATGGTGGTTGTGCCGAAGGCGCGTATCCTGCAATAGTAAGGAGAAGGTTGTTCAGGGCTTCCAAAGCCCGGAGATGGATCGAGGAGAGTACTGCGGTGGTTGGCGGATGAGGAGACGGAGCAGCGGCAGCCTGGCCTACAGAAGAGGCGGGAGCGTAGGACAGAGGAGTAGCACGAGACAGTGCCATAAGCTGGAGATGAAGGCCGGATGACGCCAACGCTTCTAGAGGGGTGGCAGTTGCCTTTACACGGGGAGTGGAACCGTCGGTCTGTTGTATATCCATGTCGACCTGGTCTCGTCCCTTGGCGATCAATTTTTCATCCATTGTCATGTCACCTTCTTCATCTTCGACCATGTCTTCGTCTTCACCTTCGCTTTGAGACCCTTCTTCATCATCTTCAGGGAGAGGCTCGTCTTCATCTTGTTCTTGGACGTCGTCAATCAAGCCAGCGCACGCGTCCGTCATGACCTCGAGTGCGACCATCAATGTCGAGAGCCGTTTCTCAATATTGTCTAACTTGACCTCGGCCGGTGATCGATGATCTGACTGCAGCTTCTTGGTCAAAGCAGCTGCTGACATTGCCGAAACATCCGGCTGGCAAAGAAGAGAATCGTATTTTTCTCTGATCAGTAGCCGTCATGCCGAGGGACTGACATAGGAGACTCACCAGCTGAGGTACCGTCTGTAGGACTTCTTCCGACACGACTTGAAGATCGGTATTGAGCAGCGGTCGTAGAAGTGGCAGGATGAAAGCTTGGTCAAGATTTTCTACAAGCGGCTTCTTCATAGGCGACACATTCCTGACGATTCCCGCGATGAGTACCTTGATCAAAGTGGCTCTGTTCATCGCCTCTTCACGCTTCCTGTTGGCATTCTCCTCCAAGTCGTCTGTCTGCATGCCCGAACCTGACTTTTGACTCTTCTTCTTTGACTTTGAGGCAGAAGCGCCTTCCGAGACAGATGCAAGTTGTTCCTCGGACAGCGACAGTATGTTAACGAGAGCGGCGGTAGCGTTACTATCTGACAACACTGCAGTCTTGAAGGGCTTGTTATCGAAAGACAGTGCGTAGAGACATTGGCCTGTAGGACGATATGCGGTTGGATTAGCACGTTGCCTCACACAGACCACGCTTATCACTCTTCCTTACAAGCAGCCGAAACAACACCTAACGGTATAGACTCTCGATGCACAATGAAAGCGGTCAAGAACGGTACGAGGTTGGCTGCGTTGATCGCAGCAAGCGTCTTGTGAGATGTTTCACTGAGACACCAAAGCAGGGTCAACACGTTTTCCGTGAGAGGGAATACGACCTGTGGCGATATCGGAGTGGGTGCCTGTTCCTTGGCTGCGTCCTGGGCTTCTCGCGATGCAGCTATGAGGGTTTGAATTGTAGCAGTGATCTATGCGAAAGCGGAATTAAGATTCTGCATATAAACAAGCGACTGATGCGGCTGACCTTGGGAACAAGGGCAACGAGAGGAGTCATGATATTTTTGTTGTACATCTCACCACATGCTTCATGACCCGCATCAATTGCCAAATTCCTGACAGACGGAGTAGTCCAAAAGCGGGTATGAATAAGGGTGCTAGCATAAATACTTCACAAGCAAATCACTCACCTAAGCGCACCCAGTGCTTCCATGACAACCGTATCATTTCCGTCTGTCAACCGCTCGATCAAGGCACCAACGACGTTTTTGCCTTGAAACAGACGTCTAGTCGAAGCGTCGTTTTGGATGAGATTGGTAACTGCTGCGCAAGCCCACGCTCGCTCGTTCTCATCTGGGTCGGAGAGCTGATGGAGGCGTCAGTGAGGCGTCGCCGAGGAGACCAGCGTTCAACTCACCTTTTTCAGAATCGGCAACATGGCCTCCTCCTTGCCCTTTTTGACGGCGGCAGGCACGCCATGGCCGAGATGTGCATCGGGGACCCTGATAGGGTTGTGCCTTCTCCGCTCCGACTGCGTCTTCTTCTTGTACTGATCCTTGCCCATGGTGTGCGCGGATGGTTGGGCACTGTTGGGCTGGACAGGGTGCCCGGTCTGCGATGAAGAACGAGCGAGATGCGGAAAATAAACGCGGATGCAAACCGCTATTATTCGTCACGCGGCACGTGACCGCCGCCAGGCTGAAATCGCGCGGAAACCAATGTAAACAACGCGATCGGATGTCGAATGACGTTCTACCAAACAACAACCTCCAGGGACGCCCAGTATACCCAGGTCCGGCGCAAGCAGTCCCCAACCAGCCACCAGCCTTGCCATCTTGGTTCCTCGCCGGGCCAGAGCCCTCCTGTAGCTTACGCTCAACACTCCTTCCCTCCTACTAGTCAAGATGGATGGCATAGTCGACGCCATCTTGAATTCGACAATCGACATCGAACGTCAACGTCTCGAAACCGAGCTTGACGCCAGTCTTGGTAGTTTCAGACCATCATCCGCCCGCCGATTCAAGTCTCAACGATTAAGCTCGGAGCGTCAATACGGCGAGAGGATTGATCGGCAGGGTCGCTATGTTGAGCACTACGATAGTGCCGAGGAGAGTGATGCAAGTTCCGGCTTTTCAAGCATATCTCGGGACACTCGGTCAGATCAGGGGGGAGACGCAATAATCCCATCGGGTCTACACTTCGACAACGATCGTGGACATCCTGCACGTCATTCCCGCCATTCCGAAGCGACATTTACTACTTCAACATCTGACGAGGATGACGACACTATCGAGTACCCTCGCTCTGCTGCGGTTCATGATATGCGACACCTAGACGATCTTGGCAGATACGACACTCAGCGATCTCCGACGCCGGTTAACGTCAGCAGTAGAACTGGAAGTGGCCAAGGAATGAGGAGTTTACTGAGCAATCGAAATGCCGGGAATATCAATGCGAGGAAGCGAAATGATTCGTTCAATGCCGGAGGAATGGACGGTCTCAGTGGCTTCGCGTCACCAGGATCCACAGCTCAACACCACGTTTCTCGAATGACTCTCGGTGCGGGAGGTATCTTTGAAAACAACAAGGCTAGAAAAGGCTCGAGAACGAACCCGCGACAGCAAAGATCTCACGATAAGGAAAATTCGCGGCTTCCAAGTGACGAAGAAGAGGAATACGACCCAGATCGACCCATTAGTAAACTGGTTCAAGAGCTGGAAAGGGGTGATTGGAATCGAGAAACGCATTCAGCGAGAGATCCAAAAAGGGCACAACCAACGGCAGGTCGTCCTGACTCTTTCGCGACGCAACCAAGAACGAGCAACATCTTTTCAGACGCCAATGGCACTCCTCCTTCACAACCTACTCGACAGCAGTCGAGCGCAGCAAACTCGCATCTCCAGCCAATTCCTTATCATCCGCAGCCGCAACAACATCGCCATAAACCAGTCCAGCCATCTCCACTCCGTTCACTCGTGATACCGTCGCCAGATAGCAGTGGAAGTAGAAACAAGAGCGGGGAAAGCCAATTTGCAGCAGCAGGGCAGGACCGGGCACGTACGCAGTATCAGCCGCCTCGCGTCGAGGACGAAGGAGAAGTCAACATCGCCCCACAACAACCGCGATCGACATCTCCTAAACAGCCTCCATCGTCAGCACCTATGATCAGCGTTCAAAAAGCTCCCGAAAGCAACCGCAATGTAATGCCTTCTAACACCCCTCGTGCCCGAGTTATTTCTAACCCAGAAACACAGTCATCCAAGTCCGCCATGACTCGCGACCATCCTGCGACATATGGCTCAGATAATTTGTTGGCAGACATGACGAGACTGTCAGCGATGCTTGGTACTCCTGCTAAGGGCAACATGCATGAAGCAGTTGCACAAGATGGAGCTCTCAGCGAGAACAGCGGTAAGTCCTTGAGTCTAGTTATCATGTGGTAGCCCTAACGACTTGATCATATTTTTCAGACCGCATTAACCAGAATCTCAAGGCCATCTATGCTCGCCTCCATTCGCTGGAAGATGAAACGACAATGTCTAGGAGAAGGATTCGTGAACTAGAGATGGATTTGGAAAACAGCCGAATAGAAAATGCTCGCAGCCGGAAAGACAAGCAAGAAGTGGAACAGCGCTACACCATCTTGGAAAACGAAAAGAAAGGTGGGTTGTTCGCTTTCCCCTAAACTAGTATAATGCTGATGTAAACGTTTAACGAACAACAGAATTGGAAAGGCTAGTTGTTGTTTTGCGTAGGGAGGTGGCAAAAGTGACTCAGGAATGGCAAGCAGAAATGAAACGAACCAAAGAGCTTCAAGCCCGACTCGAGAGCTTCCAACAGTCGTCCTCGAATCGTGCTCGACTAACAGCTTTCGGCTCGGATGTACCTACAGGCGACGCAGCAACTTTACCGCCGCGTGGTTTGAACACAATGATGGATAGGTTGATGCACAGGATTGAGCAGCTTGAGCAGGAAGTTGATCGTCTTCGTTGCGTCGTGCAACGTGCGGTGGAACTGAAGGACGCGACATTCGATGGAGAAAAAACAGTGACGCAGGGCGACCGGGAGGTATGTTACAGAAACAGTTTGCGCCAGACAAGGGACAGATTCATTGAACTTCTTATCCCGATACAGACGAAGAATCATCAGGAGCCTGTCAAGCCCTCACAATACCAGGAAGGATTAGTCGCTGCGGCATATGAGAGTGGTACGACCCGGCAGCCCTCTCGCCAGGCATCTGGCCACACTGACGAAGTTATCATCGAGAAGCCCTTAACACCTCCTCCGTCGAGTGAAGAAGACTGCCAGATTTCACCTTCTCCCAACGATCACCGTAGAAGCTTTGGTAGGGACGAAGATATCGGATCTCAACCAGACCGGACTGTTCACAGGAGACAACGGAGACGGACCCGAAGAGAGCTTCATGATTCACGTTCGGATGAACCCCAGGAAGACCCAGCGACGTCGCCTTTCCCATCCATTCGAGGCGAGCGTCTCGAGCAAGAATTCTTCTCTCCAGCCCAAAAACCTAGGGGGGGAAAACCAGCTTGTGATACAGCTCGGGTATCTGCGAAAAAGCATCGTCATGGTGACCACGAAGGCGAAGGGTGTGGAACCGAAGAAAAGGTAAAAGGGGGCGCGCCTGTGGCATCGCACATCGAAGAACTTGATCAAGTATTACGTCGACATGCCGGAGAGATGCCTCCGCAAACACTTGTGATGAGTGTTTTGAGCGAGATCGAAGATGATTACAGACATTATCTAAGGTGAGTTGATACAGGTTTACCGTATAAGAATACTTGTAGCTGATTTATCGATCTCTAGTATTTACACTGATCTAGCGGAACAATACAAGCGAATGAGCCCTTTGTCTATGAAGCGAAACATCTTGGCAGAACATCTCAAGGAAGTCATTGACACTATGGAGCTTAAGGTAAATCATCTCTGCCTTCCCCTTGACATCGACAAGTAACTGATATAGCATTCGCAAAACTAGGCCAACCAAGTCGCGAGGCTGACAGAAGTGCTTCAAGTCAAAGACAAAGCATTCACGGCTCCCATAATCAAAGCTGCACAAGCTTCTAGAGCTCGAATGAGCGTGCCCGAAACCATACGAGCTGTTCGTCAAGATCTTGGAAAGTCGATCGTTTCTACGCCTCTTCCTAAAAGGCGTCAGGAGCACGCCGTAGTATAATCTTAATCACACGCAATATCACAAGTGTGAATGATGTCTCGTGTAACGACTCAGAATGACCTTTATGCCCCATGTAACACTCTGTACGCTCATGATCGATGGGATTTCCGAACAAGAGCATACCCCACCCTGACATGTAATTAGGTATGCACTTTGCCATCTATGGAAACAGCAGTACGCCACGGCCGCGTGTCCTTTCCTTCCTGCTGTTCTACCTTGATGCCCATCTCCTGTACCTCCTTATATAGGGAATCGCAGATATCGATTCTGATGCGCTGCTCTTCATTTTTGAGAGCGGTACTTCTTGCCTGTCGTTCTGGATTTTGTGCTGCTACGTTTACTTTGGTTTGGGCGTCCCTGATGTTGTTCAAGGCAAGAGCATCGTTGTCCAGATTACTACTTCGTGCGCTTTGTGACCATTTTCCGCCGACACCAAGGTTCCCGGAGTTTCGCGCAATTTGCTTCCAACCTTCAACGAGGGGCAGAATTTTTGAGGTTATCGGTTGCCCGATAGTTATACTAACGGATTTGCCAGGCCGTGGTAAGAAGCGCAAATACTTTCTCGTATCCGGCATAACATCATCGAAGCCTGTACATATGCACATTAACTGAGTATTTGGATGACAAGGTAGTATGCTGAGAAACGCACCTGATATCCATATCGGAATGACTTCCGGCATTTCTTCAGCGTCCATGAGAATTCGACTTCTGCTCGTGTGAGGCGAAGGAGCGCTCAGACAGGGCTGGTAGATGGTGGTAACAGAAAATCCAACTTACATCCCCCATTTAAACCGTCTCATGCCTCCTGGCGGGTGCAGATTGGGTTGATTGACCTTGCCTTCAGGAAAGAGGTGTATCTATACAATTCATCGAGACCGGGTGGGCGCGTTGAGCTACTGCTTGCAATATCTCGCTGGCTTGACCACACGGCAAAGAGACTCACCCACTCTCCCTGATCCAGTTTTCTAATGGCATCATCGATGGCCGGCTGGAACACACCTCCTCCTCGAACCGTTTCTATTACCTGTCCTGAAGAAAAGTACTTGGATAATATTCTGTGGGTCATTGGAAGAAGTTGAGGGCATGATCGTTGAATGTATAATAAGGTGAGACTTACGAATTGGTAAACATGATGTCACTAGCTAAATGACATGAGCAGAAGAACTGGCGGGTGAGCATGAAAGACCGTCACGACGTACATATGGGCAGGGACCTACCACCCAGTGTCCATCTGGTATGCCTTGATGTATAAGTCGGCGTGGCAAACGGCAACCAGGTCATAAACGGCATGGCCCCCCACATCTAAATAGTGGAGTAGGGTACCGTTATCATTTGCTTGCAGGAACGTTGACAGCGAGATCTTACAAGAGGGTCATCCACGACAGAAGTATGATTACAGACTTGCGTAGAAAAGAAAATGTTGTGATAATGAATACTCCGTAGCCTATAGCTGAACTGCTCATTGATTACAAAAGACATACTCGTAACTACACCTCGTCTTCTCGTTCGTCCTCGAACACTGGGACTCGTCTTTTCCGAAGCTTCTCCCTCGTCCTTCGCTCTGCCCTTTCCCTTATCTGACGTTTTTATCGAGTGAGGTTCCTCTAGTGCGCGAAGTAGGTGCTCCATGCCCTGAACTCGGAGATCTTTGCAGGCGAAATTCAGAAAAGCTTTGGAAACCCATCCCAAAGACGATATTGTGAGCGCGGAGGCTAGTGTAGGAGGCATCCGGCCTGAAGCTTGAGATAGGTCAAGGGTGCGACGTCGCAAGGGGCGCGGAGGATTGTTGGGGGACAGGAATAAAAGCAAAGAAAGCGTATGCACCAGTGGAATATCATCAGAGCATAACGATATCGCTCTTCATGAATGGACTACGAGGTCGATCGACAAGCTCAATAAATAACTGGCGCGGTTCGCAAGATATGAAGCGCGCCTATAATATAGTGGAGGGTACTTGTAGTGTCACCATAATAATGTGGCGGATGGTGGCAAGCTCTTGCAGCATGCAGAAGAACGCTGTCAGTATGCAAATGAAAATATGCAGCAGAGTGTTGGCACTAAGTAATATACAATCCAAGTTGATCCTTATGGAAGAGTAACTGAGGATAGCCGGGATCAGTGGTATGTTTTCGTTTAGAAAATTCAGTCGCACGCTCTAGCAATGTCAGTCGTCTTCAGCAGTGCTCACCTTAGGCCTGCATCTCTTCACAGCCTCAGAGGTTCTAGATGCAGTATGTCATTCACAGAACGCAGTCTTTCAGAAGAGACCAAGGCTTCGCATGATGAGGATATTCGAAGAAGCTTGATGGGTCGAGCGCAAGCAATGATTCCGCCTTCCGCCTATACCCCTCTACATTTAGTGCAGAGTCACATACAAATGCATGCACCGGACTATGTATGCAGTAATGGGAGGTCCCTCCATAGATCAGAATGCCGATATGCTGGATAGTTGAATGCCTTTCTTCCTCCGAAGGAGGCGTCTGAATAAGGGGCGTTCCAAAACATGAAAGGAACACAACGGCGAAACGAAATAAAAGAGCGATCCGCCAGCTTGCCTGCGGTTGTATATATCGGGGTGCCCGGATGACACCAGAATGATAGCATTCAACCCTTGTAGTAGCAGTCCGTGGCAGAGCTACACACCCCGAATCCCGAAAGTAACTTGTAGCGCCTCATAGTCTGCTATCGCCTTTGGATAGCAATTAGACCAATGTCCCTCCAACAATCCTCATCCGCAGCAGTATATCAACCGGCCCCAAGCAATGTGCTCGACAAGGAAGCTATACGAGTGGAAATCGACGTTCATCCTCAGTCTACACATGTGTCGGAAAACAACACCTTGGACCTGCTTGGGAATGTAAAGGCTTCTCGTAGAAAAACATTTGTTTTGACGGCAAGTGCTCACACACCATCCAACCCGAAGATAAAAGGGCAAGTCATCCAGGGAGCGGAAGCACTGACTTTTGCCGAGAAAGAAAATCAGCCCTGTGATCCAGTTTCCCTGTCAGTGGAGGTAGTGGAGGCTAAGCGTGAAGGCGAGGCCAAGACAGAAACTGATGCCAAACCGTCGGCGTGGCGTCGCTTTGTAAACGGCCTTGCTTACAATCCACTGGATGAGCCAGAGATCATCGACGCCTATCGCAATTGGCAATTAGAGAGTCGAAAAGAGAGGTGGGATAAACGACAAGCATGGATAGTCGCACAAGGCTGCAAAGTTGGATGCTTATTGGGTCTGGTGAAGAAGGACAAGAAGGAGAAAGCTTGGGCAGCGTACCGAGAAAAGCTAGCTCACTTGGAGGATTGAGAGCTCAAACCTGTAATAGTAGCTAGCCCCTTTGACTTTACTACCTGATCCATATCTGCCATCCGCCGTTTGCGAGAGCTCACTGTCCTTAGATCACGGGTTTCCAGGACTTCCACGGACTCGGGTGCATGAGTCTTGACAGAACTCGCAACAAAGTCAGGTCTTGCAGACCGTCGCAAACCGTATTGGACCAGTGCAAAGACAGGGTCGTTCAAAATGAAAAAGTTTCATGGGTTCCTTGTGACGCCTTATGACGCAAATAATGACTCTTTTGGGGCATATGAGGTGCAAGTACAAAGTCATCTGGTATCTTCATCTACTCTCATCAGAGGTCCTCGCCAGCTGTAAGATCTATTGCAGTGGTTGGCGGTCGGTCGGTGGATTTGTGCGAAACAGCAACGCAGTGTCCCGCATTTACGTGCACTACAAGATGTGATTTAGTACATTCCTCGTTGTATAAAGCATAATGTTTCACTCACTGCAGGTGTGTTCGACGCCTTCGTGTTCATGATAAGCGCAGTGATAAGTCCGTAAAGACCTGTTGACACATTTCATCATTGTTACAGCGTCAGTGAGCTGCCGCTTCCTTCAATCGTGATAATGAAGCAATGAAGCCTTACCCAACACTTCGGCGAAAATCAAAATCAAGATCTAGGCAAATCGAAGATTCATATTAGCGTTTGTAGTAATCACGACGAACGCGCATTACGTACCATACCAACGAACAACCTGGGTTGTTGTGCGGTTCCTCGTACACCTGCGTCACCAACGATACCAATAGCGAAACCTGCTGCCAAACCTGCAAGACCGACGGAAAGACCGGCACCTAGCTGAATGAAGCCGGTGTATAGCGGCATAGGCGATCGCACTGTCGCAATCGAGAACCACGATAAGTATGTTATGGTAACGGTCAGGCAGTCGGGATAATAAACTTACGATCACCCGAGATCAGAACGGCGACGACGAGACCGTACTGCAAAGAGAGGAAGTATCAGCCCGAGCTGTCTAAAGCAACCGACGATTTCTGGCGAGGCCGTCCTCCCGGTGCCACACTGCCGCAGCTATTGCTAGATCTACTGCAAGACCAGCTTTCACGCGACATTTTGCGATTTTTCAGTGATCCGGTTCTGGACTGAATCCTGCTGTCTCCGCATCAAACTCGGTTCTCGCTTGGGACTGCCACTTTTGCGCACCACATCGCTTTCTCCATTTACGTGGCCGCTTCTGCATTCCTTTCCCTTTGATCATGGCGAAAATTGCATCGAGTCCTGCTCCTGCCGGCCGCGGACCCCTCGATATGTAGTTCGTATCATAACCGCTACCCTGCTTTCCAGAGCGCCAAAAGATGTTTTTGCTAGGCTACTCACAATGGCAATAATACCAGCCATAATAACGGGAACGACACACTTCATCATCAGATCGGGTCGAAGAACTGACATGGCGGAAATCCCGACACCGGACTTGGCTGTTCCATACGCGGCACCGATACCTAAACGGCCAGAGAGCGGTATGAGTACGGTTGATGAGAAGCTATGTGCTGAACAGCAGCTCACAGGTGAACACGATGGCAGAGGTGCAGCCCATGGCCCCGAAGAAGGGGGCGTATACCGGACACAGTTCGGAGGACATTGTTGCGATGATTCGAGGATGATGTACGACAAGGACGATGGAGCTATGCAGCGATGCACATTCTCCAGATAGCTACCACACCGCTATAGCCACCGCCCCCGATCAAGCACTCCCGTCACCCAGTAGCGCGTCATCAGCCAGCAGAGAGCGCTTTTCCCACGCTGGCAGGCGGCGGATGCAGACAGGCGCAGCCTCGTCATCACGGTATAGCGGTCTACAGGTCGATGGTTGTGATCCCATGTTCACCGTGTACCCTCCTTCCTCCCGCAGAGAACGCGCCAGAGAGACACAGAGACACTCCGAAAATGGATACCAGCGTTCCTCTCGTTGTCGATAACGGTACCGGTGCAAGTATCTCCGTGTCCACGCTGTCCCAGGACACCCAACTGAATAACATTTGCTGTCCAACAGTTTGTCAAGTGCGGCTTTGCTGGATCCAACTTTCCCGAACATGGTGAGTGTCTCCTAGTGGGTATCAACATGCTGCTTATGCCCATACTCCCTCCCGTCTAGTCTTCCCGTCCATCGTTGGACGTCCGATTCTCCGCGCGGAAGAAAGGCTCGAGAACTCTACCGCCAATCCCATCAAGGATCTCATGATCGGTGATGAGGCGAGTGAATTCCGGCAATTCCTACAAGTCACCTCTCCTATGGAACACGGCATTGTGAAAAACTGGACCGACATGAAGCATCTGTGGGACTATACCTTTAACGAAAAGCTTCAGACAGAAACCCAGGGAAAGAAAGTCTTGTTAACGGAGCCGCCGATGAACCCGAAGAGTAACAGGCAAAAGATGTGCGAGATCATGTTTGAGGAGTATGGATTCGGCGGCGTCTACGTGGCGATTCAGGCTGTCTTGACCTTGTATGCTCAAGGTGAGTCACGAAAACCGGGTGTCCAAAGGCGCGGCTTATCGATCACGCCCTTCTCAACCCAGGTCTCGCAACCGGTGTTGTCGTGGATTCGGGCGACGGCGTTACGCACATTGTCCCGGTTTACGAGGGATTTGCCCTACCACACTTGACACGTCGACTGGACGTCGCCGGTCGAGATGTCACGAGGTATTTGATCAAGCTGCTCCTGATGCGGGGATATGCGTTCGAACGGACAGCAGATTTTGAGACCGTCAGGGGGATCAAGGAAAAGCTGTGCTATATGAGGTGCGTGATGCGTGATTGCCAACGTTATGCCAAAACGTTTATGATTCTTGTTAACTACAGTTACGACCTTGAGCTGGATAAGAAGCTGTCCGAAGAAACAACGGTACTGGTTGAAAACTACACTGTACGAATCCACCCGCTGCGATTCCTCGATACCCTGATCTTATCTTTATGTACTTTTAGTTACCTGACGGTCGAGTGATCAAAGTCGGGTCGGAACGGTATGAAGCTCCGGAATGTATGATGCAGCCCCATTTAGTCAACGTCGAACAGCCCGGTATGGCAGGTAAGTCTCCTTTCGTTTCTTCACCTTGGTGACATTGCGGATGCTTACTCTCTTCGGCGTGGCAGAACTCCTGTTTCAAACGATTCAGGCAGCGGCTGTGGATACTCGAAGCGAGCTCTACAAACATATTGTCCTTTCTGGCGGTTCCAGCATGTACCCGGGGTTGCCATCGAGATTAGAGAAAGAGATGAAGCAGCTCTACTTGACGCGGGTGCTCGGCGGCGATGCCAGCCGGCTGCAGGTACGCTCTTTACGAGCCACCTCACAGCGGAAATGGATATTCCACTGACGTCCTCGTTGACAGAATTTCAAGATCCGAATCGAGGATCCCCCACGACGAAAACACATGGTCTTCCTTGGCGGTGCCGTTCTAGCTGATATTATGAAAAATCGCGAGGAATTCTGGGTAACCAAACAAGAATATGAAGAGCAAGGGTTGATCCGGGCGCTTGAGAAACTAGGCAGGGGTGATTGAGAGCACTGTAGCATTGCACGCATGAATAAATGGGTTGTAAAGATATCAACAGAATACCGAGATGACTGGCCGGCTGACGTCAGTCACCCTCCTTTCTTTGTATCCGCGTGTGTGCGTGGAATGGATAGGAGGCGGGTATATATACCGGGGGATTCCCTGATTGGCTTGTGCCGGCCTGCCCACCACATCCACTCCCACACACAACAATGGAAAACTTCGTCAACCTCGCAAAACAGGGCTACCAGGCCTACCAGAACTCGGGAGACGATGACAAGCGACAGCAGGGTCAAGCCCAAGGCGGGTATGGCGGGCAGCAGCAAGGCTTCAGTCAGGGTGGTTTCGACGGGCAACAGCAGCAGCCCGGGGGCATCGGAGGATTCGGTGGCGGGCAACAGGTCAGCCAAGGTACGTTGCCCAGCTACGGCCCTTCCATCACTGGCTGACACGAGTCTCGGGATACCCACAAGGTGGTGCCCAGTTCAACCAACCTCACGGAAGCGGTGGCTCCCAGGGACTGTTCGGAGGGTTCGGACGTAAGCCATTTCAAGGATTGTTTGTACAGACAAATATCAGAACCTGACGTTATCCTTACGTATACAGTTGATCAAGGCGCCGCTCTCGGCTCTGCCCAAGCCCACTTGGGTGACTCTGGCGTGCAGTCCAATGACTCGGGCTTGAGCGGTCTCTTTGCTCAGGGCCTCGCTATGGCTCAAAGCTACGGCGTCAACAAGAACCCTCAGGATGTTGATCTCGACGGTGATGGTGTGATCGAGGCTCACGAGCGGGCGTACAACCGAGGGCAAGGTGGGCAGATGGACGCCAACTCGATGGGTGCGGCTGCGGCTATGCAGGCCATGAAGTCATTCATGGGTAACGGCGGCGGCTCTGCAGCTGCATCCAGTTCTGGTGGCAACATGCAATCCAAGGTAGGTAGTTATGTATAGCTTTAGAAGGCGAATACTGATTGATCGTTCGTCTACGCTTCCAGCTCATCGGAATGGCAATGGCTGAAGCTATCAAAGTAAGTTCCCGTTCGACTTCGAGCCATCACTGTTGGTTCTTTAACCATTCCTTTTTTCAGTTGTTCAACAAGAACGGTGGTGCTGCCAACGGAAGCCAACAGGATGTCGTTTCTTCTGCGTCAACTACCATCATGAAGCTCATGTTGAAGAGCCAGATGAGCGGCGCTATGGGCACTGGTGGAGGGGCCGCCGGTGGGAGTGGTGGACTGGGAAGCTTGATGTCCATGGCAAGTCTAGACGCCTCGCTTATGCCTGTGCACTCACTGACAGTTGTTCTTTTTATAGGCTTCCAAATTCATGTAAACCGCTTCGTTGTCCTCTGTAGTCTGTTCCGTCATGCAAGCTATAGAACAAGAAAACACAAAGATGTAGGCCAGGAGTAACAATCTCCCATACTTGGGCCACTTGACATTTCTATATTCACTCTTGTTTTATCGATTCTCAGTAACTCCAAGTGAAGCAGTCGAAGTGATTCGAAGCATATCCCTCTCGATGTGTGGTATACAGCTAGGCCACTGCACGGAGGCAGAACCAATGGTTTCTCCTTGGCATCTTGCTTTGATGCCATCCTGCCGCGACATAATGGATAGCTTGCTCGACCTCCCCGGTTTCAAAATCGTTTCGAGAGACTTGAGCCATATTGCTGCAGCACTTGAAAGGCAACAAGCCAGCACCCTAGAAGGATTTGTGAAAAGTGCCGCTCGGCTCTTTTCTTCATTCCTCCTGCTCCTTCAGTAGAGTAGCTCCGTACACTACCGAAACCTCGCATCTTTTGTACCACTCCTTCTCCTGGCTGCCCCTTGGCTGCATCTTTTGTCCAAGACGTTCGAGAAAGGGAATGGATTTTGTACTTGCTCAGCAACTCAGGTATGGCTCGAAACGTATAAATCAGAGGGTCACTCGCATCATATTCGTTACTTCGACTGTTCATAGTTCTCCATCTTACCACATTCACGCCCTAAACATCCCATCGCCTTCATTTGAACACATTCCTTTGATTTCTCCTTTCAAATACACCACTCATTCGCCACCAACTCGATATTGACCCAACGATACAATGAAGAACATTCTTGCCTTCACCGCTTTGACTGCCCTGCTTGTCACAGGTAGGTACTCTTTCTTCTATACATTGGCTTATGGTATCAGTACGGTGCTAGTTGAGCTGACGGTGATGCACAACGTTGCAGCGTATCCGCATGAACTGTCCAAGGAACATTTTGAAAAGCGCCAACAGAGCGCAACGCAATTTGCTGATAGCGTCAGAGACTGTGATACACGGGTCAAATTCCGTCATTTCGGAGATGAGAGCAACCCTATTCCTACCTTTGACGCTGTTAAGCGCTTTAAAATTGGTGGGATTTTTTCCTTCAGGAAGCTATTTATGTGCAGAATTCTTACGCATTTGTTGATGACAACGGCCTTAGGACCCAAATTTCATGCACAAACTGCTATTCGCGCCCAGCTGTACGTATTCGCTTCAACGAAGAAATTCACTGTCGAACAAGCACTTATGATTCACTCAATCATTAGGCAGGTAAAGTATACGTTCTCAAATTCATTCGTAAAGGCTCTCGCTCCATCCCTCATGAGTATGACGGATCATGACATCATCGCATATAAGGGACCGCAAAACTCGGCCTGTGCTCGCGTGGTGCTCGCACAGGATAGTGATTCGTCTTCCTTTGCAGTCAACGGTTCGAGGCAGGAGGGGAAAGACTTTTTCGCGGCTGGTATTATTCCCGCCGAGGATTGGGTTCAAGATCTATACGATACAATCATCTGGGATCCTGCCCCTCAAAATGGATCTATCCAGCTCTGGCCCTACCAAGATGAAGTCGAGCAATTCAGAAACTGTTTAACACCTTGGTGCACTTTGCGTGAGGAAACCTACCGCCTGTACAACGACGCATTTGAGGGATCGCTGCTCATGGAGACGCCCACAACTGCGGATCCTAAGTGGCGCGACGAGTATATGGTCAAAGTGCTCGACTCCTGCGATAAGACTCCGGTCTTCTTCACGAACATCAGCAAAGCTGAAGAGGAGTATCCCGCTTGGATTGTCAGCCGCAAAGACGGACCAGAAAAATGGGTATTAGATACGGTCGAGTCATTCGACCAGAAGCACCGTTCAGAGTCGTTGACGGTGGCGGAGATTTTCGAGAAGGTACTGCCCGAATACCCTGAACTAGTGTACGCGAAACCACAGTAATGAGACAATAGGACTTGGACACTTGTCATTCTCCTCCTTCCTGTATACCTTGCTTGTATCCGTTCGTTAGTCGTTACTCTGTCAACAATTGTTTTCCTTATGCATCATCAATCCCTCTATTTCTCGCACAGGCGTTTATTCTACTTCCATAGTGAGGACGACTCGGCTGAGTAGTTTCCGCTGGGTCGTGGATTCACTCCGCCTCCAAATCAAATGCGCTCGGCCCCATTTCTCAGCTCGGATTGGATTTCACTTATGTGATACTCGAAAGTTGAGATAACTGGACACGCCCATCAGCAATCGAATGGTTTCGTTTTATTTGACTTTGTGTCATCTTGAAATATGAAACACTGCGATGAAACGCGCTTACAGCCATGACGTCAGAACGGCGCAATCGAAGACGACTGATCTTGTTGCTACACGGCTGTCGTGGTCGAATACGTGAGTCCGCAGAGAAACTTGCCAGGTCCAGTGAATCTCCAGCAGGATACCCCACCGTCAGAATGGCCCCTAGCATCCACGACACGGGCATGCCCCTGCCCAAACCTCCGCCCAACGCACATGCCGTCCGAGCCAAACCCGACATCTCGGGCATCATCTTCCATGTGGTTTCAGCTGCCGTCATGGTAAACGGGTTCATGGCGCTCGTACAGCTGGGGATGACTGAATGGATTAACAAGCAAGTAAGTCGAGGGTCGAGCTTGGCGGAATCGACTCTGAAACTGACGTTGCGCTTGCTTCTGTGATTTTGAAAGGTAGGAGGCAAGTACATTCCTGATACCATCAGGCTCGAGAAAGTGGACATCGACCTCCTCCAGCCACTTACCTTCTACATGTCTCCTTTCTAGGCCATTTCCAGTTTCTGACAATCGACGGGCTCTGGCTCACGGTCATCACCTGTCTGCTGGGCGGACTAGGAGAAATGCTGCCCGGAGTTTCAAGTAAGAGCAATGGTCTCGCTGCCTGACACCAAGTCCATCAACATGCTGAAGAACTTGGCTTTTCTACCGGTATCAGCACTACGAACTATCAAGAGAGCTTTCCTCTTGATCGCTTTACCTGTCGAGCTCACCATTTCAACCATCTATGTGGGTCTATCCAGGTCGTATGCAACAGAACCGTCTCACTAATCATCGTGCGGTGTCCATCCAGTGGGGTCTGATCCTCTTCGCACCCAGTTTGATCATCCCCGAAGTGACAAGCTTTAGCAATAACACTTCCGGACCTGTCACGTCCTCCTCGCAAGCTCCACAACTATTAAGGATCCCCACTTGGATCGACGTTTCCATTCACGGCGTTCCTGCGCTCGTGCTTGTGATAGGTAAGTAGCTTCTCTCCGCTCCTGTTTGTCATTCTACACGTTCTGATAACCATTTCAGACTTCTTTTCCCGGGAGAAAAAGTACAGACCACCTGTCTCGACTTCGGGAGCGATTATCCTCAGCATCATTGCAGGTTCGGCATACAGTGTATGGGTAGAGCATTGTGCTGCTTATAACGATCGATGTAAGCATCCCAGTCATGCGTTTCCTCATATAATCACCTCTTACATACCCTTATCGCGTCTCTTTAGTCCCGTACCCCTTCCTTCCGTCCGACTCTTTTCCCGGAAGAATAGCCATCTACGCCGGCGCCACTTTTTTCGCCTACGCAGCGTTCAAATTCATCAACGGCCTGCACGCATAAGTGTTGCTTAAAATACTCACTCGATACGACTTTATCTGTTCCGCGATTCCGACTCCCTTGATGGGCAATCAACATTTGCATAGATCTTCATCTCAAGCATATAGAAGGTGCGAGGTGTATCAGGGTGTACTTGATATAGATGGTTGTCGCATGATTGTAACGCAGACGGGACAGGAACGCTCGTACCCTAACGCAAACACGGCAAATCCCTCGCAGAAGACTGAGAAATAGAAGCCCATTTTATGCTCATAATGATACAACACCCTTTACACCGCCATGTAGACACACCGGCGCGCAGGCTCTGCACCTACTTGTACATGACCATCGGCCAGTACTGATCCGGAGCATGCGGGACCTCGTCTCCTAGCTTAGGGTGCCATCTAGTCGTAGGGGGTCTGGGCGGAAGTCCGGTTACGCCCAACGCCGAAGGCGATGTCTTTGGCAAGATGCCACCCGAGGTGAATGATGCTGGAACAGCGGCAAGGACGGCGGTCAGGGAGACAGTGGACGATTCAGAGGTCGCAATGTCGGTGGCCTGCGTTCCAGGAGCAGGTAGACTATGTGGCGAGTGGGTTTGAGATTAAACATTGTTCCTCAAAGATCATGCATTCGAAGGCACGTACGCTTTCTGGCCCTCGGGAGAAGCCAACAACAATCCGGCCAACTTTTCTTGAGTGACTACGCTGGTAGCCGGGAATTGACGACGAGTCTGTTTCGAAGGAAACGGCTCAAGTCAGCAACAGATTAAACAGAGGAGAGGAGCGGATACGAACGTCTCGCTGGTAATACTGTTACCGCATGAGACAAACCAAATCCAAACGAGAAGAGTTAGCAAACTTGCTTCATCATCCGCACATCGGGAAAGTATCATACAGGGTTGAAGGCAATATCACTAGCCTGAGTGGCAGGGGTAGCATATCGCTCCTCCCGTGAACCGGGCTGCGGGTACCTGTTCAATTCGGGAATCGGAAGACCCGAGGAGATTTCCGGGTTGACTACGAGCCAAAAACGAAGATAAGCAAAATGAGCGAATTGTTCGATGGGCGGGACGAGACTGCTTTGGGAGACAAGACTCACCGACAAGTGCATCACCTGTATTCCATACCGCACGTGATGGAATTTCGGTGACAGGCGGCATCAGATCAGAAAGAGCACGATAGCAGAAGCAAACGGCGTCGGAATGAGTCAACTGGCTATACGAGGGGCAAGAGCAAAGATATAGACGCACGGAACTTCTTCCAGAAGCCCTGTTGCAAAAGCGAGACAAGGTATTAGTCACTGGCACGTATAAAACAGGTATCCTACGGCTGTTTGCGCATTCCAACCATTCGGTCCTTTGCTCCACTCCTGCTCCCAAGATCCACCTTGTATGGGTTCCCGTTTGTTGCCTGTCTTCTAATTCCCACCAAAAACGTGCTCGTGTCGACATTCATCGCTCCTCGTGAGCAGCTTAGAGGGAAATCCATCGTCGCCAAGTCACAGCAGACTTTATCCCCGAATATTATCGCTCGAGTCAAGCTCCGGCGTACATGTCGTTTGAACGCTGCTGTCTTACATCCCAAGACACCCTTTCCCCGTACATCCATAGTCTTTCCCCGCATCTGCATTCTGTCCAACCGCCATGACCCACGTTTCCCTTGATGCGGTGCCCGAACACACTTCCCGATGCTTACCTTGGGATGGGCGTGGTACAAGGTGTGGTCGGCAGACTTGCCGGCGAGTCGGAGGGCAGTGGCGTACATGACGAGCTGCGGGCGGGGATGTGCTGGATGGTCTGCTGCCGTCGAGTCAAGCTCGAACCCAAGCCGTGTTTCTTCAGAAACGTCTCTCCTGCGATTCGTCGTGGTGCACGCTCGGCTCGGAACCGCGGTCGCTGGTGCCTTGCTTACCTAAAGGGTTACGTAAGGAATCCATTCGCGGCACGGGCGGTCCGAGTGCTGCGGTGGCCTGCCTTCTTTCATGTATATATTCTTCCTACTGTTTCCTCTAGACAACCCCTCGAGGAGCCACCTTATACCGCCTCAAACATCCCTACAATGTCTGCCCAGCCCATCCGCACCACCGTCCTCGGCGCAGGCCTCTCCCTCTCTGCATTCCACTACCCCATCATCACTTCTTACCCGGATCTGTTCACCCTTCACTCCGTCCTCGAGCGATCCGCCGACCTTACTCCCAGCAAGGAGACAGGTAAATCGTACACGAAATCCGCCGCCAAAGATCGATGCGGTGAGGGTGTCAAGGTCGTCAAGACGCTGGAGGAAGTCGTGGAAGACAAGGATGTCGAGTTGGTCGTGATTGGTGTGCCAAACGGGCTGCATTTCGACTACGCAAAGAGGTGCATGGAGGCCGGAAAGCATGGTCAGAAATCCTCCTTCTTCCCTATTCTCAATCTTCACTGATGGCCGCCCCTGTACAGTCATGCTCGAGAAACCCATCACCACCACTTACGCTGAATCCCTCGAACTAATCGAAATTTCAAAGAGAAACAATGTCGTGTTGACGACTTATCAAAACCGACGATGGTATGTACCCATTCGATGAAGAACAAGTCTAAAAGACCTAAACGCGCTGAACCTGCTCTTGTCCCAGGGACTCTGATTTCCTGGCTGTTCAGCAACTCCTCAAGGACGGCAAGGTTAGCAACGTGGATCCGGTGCCCCCGTTCCCAATTAGAGTACTTACCATGGCTATGAATCTACCAACAGCTAGGACAACTGAACGAATTCAACTCCCACTTTGACCGTTACCGTCCTCAAGCAACTTCTGCCGGATGGAAAGAACAGCCCGGAGCGCACAATGACGCCCTGTACAACCTCGGTTCACACGTCATCGATCAAGCATTGGTATTGTTTGGCAAGCCAGAGAGCGTTACAGGGTTTAGCTTTAGCTTGAGAAGCGGAGAGGGACTGGACGATTCAGTGAGTCCAGTATTCTCGCAGGGTCCTCCTTACGCACACCTATTTATGATCCCGCACTCGTCCCTACCAGTTCGTTCTGCATATGCATTACCCTACTTCCAACCCAGCATCCACCCCTTACCCGCTCATGGTCACTTGCCGAGCGTCCATGATCCGTGCACAAGACCCGCAGCCCCGCTTCAACATTACAGGTGACAAGGGATCCTACATCAAGTTCGGCCTGGACCCACAAGAATCCGAAATGAGGGTCTGGAAGCCGGAGAGCGGTCGGATTGTCGGTGATGACAAGTGGGGATTCGAAGAAGAGGAAATGTATGGCGAGCTGCAGACTGCTCAAAACGGAAAACTCGTCAAGGAAAAGTGAGTGGCGATATGTCCATTCTCATACGTGTATACACGTACCACGGTCCTCAATCTGGTTTCCTCCCGTCTTTAGGTACCCCTCGCCACCCGGATCGTACCAGAACATTTACCAAAACCTCTACACTGCGATCCGAGAGGACAAGGAAAAACTGATTGTCAAGCCAGAACAAGCCGCGTTGACCATGAAGATCATCGAGCTTGCGTTCCAGAGCTCGAGGGAAGGTAAAAGGTTAAAGGTTGAAGTGTAATTGTGTAATTACCAGCAAGCTGCGTGAGATAGATTCGAAAGAACGCTGAATGGAAAGCGCCTGCAAAACGCTCAGCGCTTTGTCAGAAGAGTCAGTTATACTGCACTTTACTGTGCAAGCCCGAATGTAGAAACTGGACCGAGTCAGGTCAACTCGGCATATTCATACTCTTGTATCATGAGCCGGATATAATTCCCGAGTGATCTTGCCTATTCCAGATTCAATTTACTTTGTATAACATGCCACATTTCTTGTCACAGCTACAACGTTAACTCAACTTTGATCACACTTTGAAACCCATTACAAGCCATTCTTCTTCAATCGATAGTGTAGTACAACATCCGCGGCAGAAGGAAGGTTCAAACCCGGTCCGCGAGGCCCGTGGACACCGGGATTGTTCCAGATGAACTGCTTTACGGCTGCGAGAGTCATATTCAGAGGAACAACGACCCCGTTGCAGAGAATCTCCAAAGTGTCCGACGAGTGAAGCGCGTCACCCGCCTGTGCAGGATTCTGATCCGTGCGTGCTGCCTCTGCGGCAGTGATAGTGGCCTGCTCGGCCGCCATAAACTTGCCAGGAGACCTCGCGCTGAGCGGCGTAGGCGTCATCGGATCTCCCTCTGAACCTTCAACCTTGGCAGGTGCGGTAACCGGTCTGATCCGTCCCGAGCTGACGCTGGCGACAGATCCGCGACGGGATACGACCGACAAGTCAATGCGGGGGCAAACCTGTAGGAGTGGCGTGCAGGAATAACGGTGGTCAGCGCGCCGCTGGAGTCGAGCATGCAGGAGAACCCACATATGCGATTATCTTGCCGACTCGAACGGTCTGTACCGCGGACAGGCGGGAGGTACTGACATTGAAAAGAGGGTCAGTCTTGGTCATTTGTGCGGTTGATGCGACTCACGAAGGCGGCAAGGGAGGCAGCTTGTCCATTTCCTCTGCATCTGGCCAGGGTTCGAGAATAAACGTGAGTTTCTTGGGTTCCAGCGTCTTTGTACGACCGGTGAACAAAAAGTCGAGTAGCCAAGCAGGAGCAGCCATCTCAAGAGCTTCAGGATTGCGCTCGACTTTGGAAACCATGCTTCGATACGTAACAGCCCAAGCGCCTGCGTTCTGCGCTGTCTCGGAGATGATGACTGCCGTGTTTTCCGGGAAATCAAAGGGCGGTGCTTCCGAGTAGAATGGCGGACTGAACGGCTGAGATCGGATTTCATCCAAACTCCGCAAGTGTTCCGCATCCTTGTCGTCTGGCTTGACGGCCTGTGGTGTGGAAGCTTCGTCATTGGCGGGCAAAACGGCATTGTTGCCATTTGGGGTAGCCACAGCTTCCGACGGTTTCTTGCTCTTTCCTCCAAAGCCCTTGAACTTTCCCATAAAGCCCGCTTGCGAGCCCCCGGGCGTGACTGGCGTTGCAGAATCGGCTCTACGAGTGGGTGAAGGATCTTTCGTAACCACTGAGCCCGGTGTTGTCCCTCGGGACTTTTTGGAGGGGAACGAAAAGTAATCCTTTCCATTGCTTGGATCGCCCCTTGGTGATTTAGCGGCAGAGGGTGAAAAGGCCATTGGCGTTGGGCTATTATAGCTTGAACCTAGAGCGGGGGATTGCGGGATGGTAGACAGCGTATTCCCGGCATGATGTCCATTGGTTCGGCCTCTATTTGCCCAGGCATCCAAGTCGGGGCCTGTAGTCTCCGAAAGCGGTCCCGCGTGCACGATCGCAGGCGTTGCCGCTGGCGTCGCCAGTCCGACGAGTAATCCACCGGGAGTCATGGAGCCACTGCCGCTCGCTGAAGACTGTGACCGCAACCTCTGTCTCCCAGCAGGACCAGCAGCGCGATCGAGGGCAATGTATGTCGGTGCAGAGCCGCGGTGCAAAGATGGTTCGGCCGCGGTTGCGGCCGATGCCGAGTTGCTATCTGATAGTTGGCTCTGCTGTTCGTGCTTGGCGGCCTCGGCCGCTTCGACCTTGATCAAGCCTGCAAACAGATTGGCCAGGACCCACTTTCCGAGGTTGACTGCGGCAGATGTTCAATCAGCGATGATGGATCAGCGGCACGTCCCTCGACACTTACTTCTATCGTCAGGTCTGAATACGGGATCGTCCGCATACCCGACTTGATCGGCATACACCTCTGCCTCCCAGCACGTGGCCTCCTCCAAGTGGGCGGTGATGTTTCCATTCCGCGTGTCTACCTCGCACCATTGCCTCACGAAAGATTGGCCGTCGACATGTTCCGCAATCAAGTCCAATGCTTCCTTGGAATCCACTTCGCCGTCGGACCCATGTACCAAGCCATGATTCGTTTGGAACACGTTTTCCACCTCTTCATCCCTAAACGTACCCAGGCAGATCCCCTTGACGATATTCCAGATCGAGACCTTGCCGGCGGTGTCGAGCGTGAGCACATGCTGCCTATCGTTCAACACTTTTGCGCGAATCAACCCGGGCCGACCGCGAATGACGGCGTCAGGCAGGGACCGTAACGGTGTCGCCTGCGACGCCACATCCCTATTCTCGAACTGAATCCGTGCGACTTCTCCCAGATCCCGCATGGTTGCCGGCGCGGCCGCATTTCTCGGGAATGGAAACAGACTGGTCTGAGACGGCACGCTCGCATGACCCGGTTGTCCCGACTTGGTCTCGCCCGCTGCCGTCGTGTCTCGAGGGAGGGAAACCGCGGACGCCGTGTACAGCGATGGCCCACGGGATAGGGAACCCCGTGCGAGGGAAGGATACGGGCTACCCGCACTGTCCGACGGTGCACCCAGCGAGATCATGCACGCGTATGGTATACCGGCCGGGGTCAGCGGCGCCGCTTCACCTGGATGCTCGGCTCCCGTTGTCGGTCCCGACGGTGAGGGCGCAAAAGCAACCGCTCGCGCGTCCTTTGTTTCGGTCGTCAGGAACGGATTCTGCGACCCGAGAATACTCGACGTCGGCACCGCGGCTGGCGCATTGTTCGTCGTCGTTTCACTCCCCGGGCCCGGGCCCCTTTGTGCGTTGAATCCATTGCCCACAGCACCCAAAGCCGCTCTGTGCCGCCTCGTCGATCCGGCACCCACATCCCGCCACCTCGCGACATCCGCACTCGCCGTCGCTGTCCATACCAACTCATCCAACATACACTCGATTCTCACGATCCCCTGCGTCCCTTCCCTCTCCCCGCGCTTCTTGTCGCATTTCGCAAGCAACGTGCACTCTCCTTCCCTCCAATCCGCGGCGATGCCGGAGAGGTCGGTGACGCAGAGGTGTCCCGCACGGTCGCCGGAGAAGAATCGTTCGAGATTGGGATGCGATGAGGCGAGCGACCAGATGGGGTGGGCGTGGTGCGTAAAAGTATGGATGCACCGTTGAGCGGCGAGCGACCAGAGCCTGTGCGGCGCAAAGCTTGAGCATGTGCTCGGGTAGCAACCGAGAAAGCCAGCGACTCACTTGACCGTGGAATCCGAACTGCCCGACAACATCTGCCCCGCAACAAAGACGCATCAGCGCACCTAGTCTCGCACCCGCGCGAGATGGAACTCACATAACGCCCATCCTCACTCAGCAACAGCGCCTTTACATTATCCGTATGCCCCACCAATTGGCCCGCATTACTCTTCCCACCAGCAACGGAAGCGCCCACTCGGGGATCCCATAGCCTGATAATCCGTTCGGGCGTACCCGAGGCCAGTAACGTGCCTTGCTGATCTACCCAGCCAGCCACGCGACGATCAGCACCCGGCGCGCGACGATTGTACGGAGGGACGACGGCGACCTACTAGTCACGAGCGCGTACACGCTCCCCTTGTCGACGCCTCCACCGACGGTCCGGCCCGTATCCTGGTCGCCTCCCGTCGCGATGCTCATAATCGGCGCGTACGGTTTCGGACTGTGGATGTCCCATACGTTGATCTGTGCGTCAAGTCCGCCTGAGAAGAGCAGTGACGGTTGTGCGCTGGCGAAGGGCGGGGACAGGGAGAGTCAAGAATCAGCTCGTGATGGCCCGACATTGCGCCGCGCCGCTGGAAAGAGGTACCCACGCAAACGCAAGGCATTTCACATAGTCGTTATGCACGCCGACCAGGGTCGGTTGGTCGTGTGTCTCTTGAGAATGCGGCTGCCACGCACGGATCGAGCGGTCAGACGATGCAGTGAGGACTGGACGTGGCGGAAGGCAGGCAGGCAGGGTGTTAGGACGTGCCAACACAGTCGGGTCGTATCACATGGTGGAGGCCTCGGGCGCGGATTGGAGTCTCGGCGACGCAGGAGGACTCCCGGGCGAGTAGGGCCCTCGCAAGAGCCTCCGGACTCGTAACCTGCGGCGCGGACACGAGGTTCGGCCTGCGTGTTTGGGTCCGCCGGACGCATAGCTTGCGGCGCACACACTGACTGCGCCGCCCTCGGGGGCGACTACTCTCGGCGGCCTACGCCGCCCTCGGAGGGGTCGGTCGTCCTCCCTCCCCCGGCGCTACGACACGCGGCGCATTCTCGCTTGACTCGACTCGACTGGACGTACCTGTGCGTCCCTGATTCACAATCAGCAAATCATTCACCCAGTCCGTATGCGCCTGCAGCGACTGCCTGAATACCGGTTGCTGGGGGGTAAATGGAGGACGGGGGTCAGTGCCCTTGCCTCGCCTCGATGCTACACGACTCACGCCTAGGGCGCCATGTTGGATCGCCTCTCTATCGACGGCCCATCTATCTGACCTGCCGTCGTCGTTGGGCACATCATGCCCCGCTGTGGGGTCCCCTCCGCTTGCTTTCCTCTCCGCCCTCGCGCGGCGGGCATCAAACGCATACTCTCCCTCCTCCTGCTCGTCGCCGTCGTCATCGTCGTCGTCGTCGTCATCCGCCACGCCAATCCGCTCCCACCGGACCGGGTCGGCGTCGCCCTCTGGGGCGGCGGCTGTGGGGCGGACCAACGGCACGCCTTGCTCCCAGCTAGCGACCAACCCATCCCTCCCGCCGGTATACAGGATCCCCCTCGGCGCGTCCTGGCCACGCAGGACGGTGGTGGTATCGAGCGCCAACGCGGTCACGCCGAGACAATGCGTGGGGTGCTGCTGCTGCTGCTGGCGGTGGTGGGGTGACGGCGGCGGCGGGAACGTGCGGTAGCTGGGCGCGGGACGGAGCACGGTGTCGTGCGCGTGGGGCGGCGGCGGGAGGCCAAGGGCGGGCGGCGGGGCGCGCGGGGGTGCGAGGGAGTAGGACACGCGCTTGCGGGACGCCATCGTTGCTGGCGGGAGGGGAGGGGTGGCGGGGAGGGAGGGGGGGAGGGAGCGAGGGGACCTTGTTCTACCAACCGGGCGGGCGGGCTCAGGGGGCCGGCGGGTTTCGGGGGCACCACATGTCATTTCATCTATTTCATTACAAGTCACCGGCAAGCATCCCAGGCGGGCGTCCCTCCGCATGTAGGACCACCAGCACGGGTCCGGCAGAGCGGGACGGGGGCGCGCCTCGGCGGGAGCGGAGACGAGCACGGGCGCTGGCCGTGCGTCCGGCCATTCTTCTCCTGTTTGTTGTTTGTGGATTCGGGGAGCGGCGGGACCATCATTGACAAGGCCATGCGGGCGCGGCGGGACCATCATTGACAAAGTCATGCCAGCGCGGCGGGACCATCATCGACCAAGGCCATGCGCGCGGGCCCGTCACGAGTGGTGCCAAACGAGTCGAGTCGAGATGCCGTCGATGACGGCGACGTAAGGCGATGAGGGGGAGGGGCGTGACGACGCTGTCGTTTGGATTGATACTGGCGGTGGTATAGGATGCGCTCGGCACCCCTTTGCCCTCAGCCCTCTACCGCCTACCGCCTACCGCGCCTAGAGCACCCTCCTCACCTCGTCCCTCTCGCGCTGATACGCCTCCTTCTCCCTCGTCGCCCTCTCCATCCCCTGTTCCTCCTCCAGGGACGCCTGCAACGCGAGATTGCGCTCGTACTCGGCCTTGCGTGCGTTCAGGGACGTTGTTGGCGGGGCTACCTGCGGGCCCGAGTAGGACGCCGGGATGGCGGCCGGGGCCGGGGCGGGGGCGGCCTTGGATGCTGCGCGCGCACGCATGCGGGCTTCGTCCTTGATCACGCCTTGGTACATGGCCTACGGGCGGGGGTTAGGAACTCGCCGTGGGGCTGCAGGGAGGAACGCACCTCTTCTTCCCTTGCCTGGATAAAGTGTACGCCCCAGACGGTGGCGGTGGTGATGGCGATGGACGCGGCGAGGAATGACTTTGCTGTGCGTGACATGGTGGGGGGGCGGGTGGGACACAGGGGGGACACGGGGGGGACTTGGGCGGTGGCCTGGGTGGCGGGTGGCCTGTCTGGCTGTGAACTTGCAGATATTCACAAAGTGCCCCCCTAAGCGCATCCACCGTGAGAAAACGCAAAAGCGCGGGAGGAAACGCGCGCGCCGGCCAGGACACTTGTTAGGCACCACCGGGCGACTTGAGGACGACCGGGCGGGCGGGGGGCAGGCCGACACCACACCGACGCCCCAGACATGTTTG
Source organism: Naganishia randhawae (assembly GCA_013461525.1). NCBI lineage: Eukaryota > Fungi > Basidiomycota > Tremellomycetes > Filobasidiales > Filobasidiaceae > Naganishia > Naganishia randhawae. Next base: position 38,728 of record JABRPJ010000027.1, read on the forward strand.
CAAAGCACGTTATCAAGGCTGGTGAGTGCCGGAGCGAGAGACGGCCCCGTTCACCCGCTGACCCGCCCCCCCGCGCAGGAATCACCCGATCGGCGCTCGTCGCCCCCGCCGCCAGGATCTCCGCGGTCACCAGGTACGTCGCAGGAACGACGAGGCGAGGCGAGACGAGGCGATGGCGCTGACGTACGCCGGTTTCCGCAGCGTCAGGGGATTCGCGAGCAGTAAGTGGCGCCGGGCGCGGCCGAGCGCACCGAGGCACCCATGCTGACAACCCGTCACCCCGCCCCGCAGAGCCCTCGCCCGAAGAAAAGGCGACCTCGATCATCAACTCGGTCCCCCAGACCTCGCTCTTCACAAAGACCACGGGCGTCATCCTCGGCACCGGTCTCACCGCAGCCGCCATCTCCTCCGAGTTGTATGTCGCCAACGAGGAGACCGTCTTGGCCGTCGGGTTCTTGGTCATTCTCGCCGCCGTAGCGTCGAGCATTGGCGCGCCGTATAATTCGTGGGCGAATGCGCATATCGAGGTACGTCCGACGAGCGAGCCGAGCGAGCCGCGCGAGCCGAGCGAAGCGAGGCGAGAGAGGGGCGAGTGAGGAGGGCGGAGCGCCGAGCGAAGCGAGAGAGGAGGGCGGAGCCTCGGGCGCCGCAGGCTCTAAGCCCAGAGGGCGGCGGGGAGGGAGGGACGACCGACCCTTCCGAGGGCGGCGTAGGCCACCCGAGAGTCGCCGCCTTCACCGAGCGCGCAAGTGCGAGAGAACTTTGGGGGAGGCAACGACCGACCCCTCCGAGGCCGCCCTAGGGCGGCCGAGACTCTGAGCCAAGCGAGACTGCGCCGGAACTTCCCAGCGCCCAAGGACGGGGCCCTCACTCGTGTCCGCGCCGCACGAGATCCTATGCATCGCCATCCTCGACATCCTCGACTAACGTCCCTTCTTGCCCTTGTTCTCCTTGTTCCTCCGATCCCCTCACCACGCGCCCACAGCGAATCAAGGGTATCCTCAACGGCGCCCGAGCGGAACACACCAAGGCCATCACGGAGCGAATTGACTCTGTTGGGCAATTGAAGGACGTTGTTCCGTTGACCAAGAGCTTGTACGCTGTTGCCAAGGTACGTTGGGTGTGTCTGGCCGGGTCTCGGATTCGCGCGACTGATGGCCTTCCCGTCCGCGCGCGTAGGACACTGCCGCGCTCGAACACGCCAACTTCCACCTGACCCAAGAAGCCGCCGTCAAGTCCGAGCTCAAGGCGGTGCTCGACAGCTGGGTCCGGTACGAGCAGCAACAGCGTGAATCGGAGCAAGCGGCGCTCGTCCAGGCCGTTCAGGCCGCCGTGGACGCCGAGGTCGCCAAGCCGGCGTTCAAGAAGCAGTTGCTGGAGGAGGCTATTGCGCGGGTCGAGGCGTTGGCCAAGGCCAAGTCCATCTAGGCGCCTGGGCCGTCGCCGGGGGAGCGCGGGGTGAACGGCAACGTAAAATAGGAAATGTGGATGAATGACAAAGACATGACATGTGCGAGGCGCGGCCCCCAAACGCGCGTGGCCCCCAGGCGCGCAGGGGCCGCCTAGGGTCTACAATTTTCCGTTATTTACGCTATTTACAGTTTATGATGGTAAATACGAAAATTTACTCTTCTCTACAGTAACGTTCGGGCTTACGTACGGCTCAACCTGAAGTGGTGGCCCGCGTGTCAGCGGTCCATAGTGTGAGTTTTGGTTGCTCGCCGCAGCCATCGCCGAGCTTAGGACGGCCAGGTAGACTCGCCTGAATGACTGGCTCGGAGGTAAAAAGAATGTACTACTCGCTCGCCTTGTGGCCCCTGTGTGGATGATGTTGACTGGGGTCGTTTCCCTTGCGATGATGGTCTCTCGCTTGTTCTGGGATATCCCACAGTTTTAACCAAGTAAAAGTGGCAAAGACGCGTAAATGACCCCTATACTCCCACCTACGGCAATATCAAACGTTCTTTACCCTTTTCGCCCATCCCCACAGTGACCCCCAATGCCCGGCGCATGCCTCGCCGCGAACCCCCTGCGAACCCCCCTGATTGGTAAACGTCCGCTCAAAGGGATGCCCCCTTCGTCCCTTCTCCCCGCCCGCCCGTCCGTGTTCGCCACTGCCCCCGCGCCGATGCACACAGACACAGACACACCACACACGCCCACGCCCAGGCAGAACGGGCTCATGTCGCCGCCCACGCCCGCCCCGAGTCCCACGCCCGCCGGACGCACGGCGCAGCCGACGTGGGACACGATGAGCGACGACGACGACGGCGGGGATGCGGATCACGAGCAGCGCGCCGTGGCGCGGCGGGGAAAGGGCAAGGCCAGGGAGGCTGGCCAGGGGCGAGGCCAGGGCAGGGGCAACGAGGCCGACGCGACGCGGCCGCACGGTACATCTTTCCCTCCCGACATCACGAACACCGATACTGATGCACCTCTCCCGCCGCGTAGACTACACATCCTTCCTCGCCGTCTTTCCCCACCTCCCACCATCCACGCGACTCGACATCCTCCAGTCCCTCCTCCCGCTCCTCACCGTCCCGGAACTCCTGATGCTCTCGAGCCATATCGGCCCAAGGCTGAAACGTGATTTCCTGCGAGACTTGCCGATCGAGCTCGCACTGCACATCTTGAGCTTTGTACGTTGTCGACAGCCCGCACCGGGCTCCTTTCCGACCGTCGTATGGTGTGCTAATCCGCCCCCCCCCCTTGCTCCCGCGTGCGCCGCAGGTGGACGACCCGCGCACCCTCGCCCGCGCATCGGCCGTGTCAAGGTACTGGCACAGACTGCTCGAAGACGAACAAACATGGAAGGAGATGTGTCAGCGGCATCGGTTCCAGGCGTCTGGGCTCGCCGGCGGCGGCGGCGGTAGCAACACGGCGCATCATGGTACGGGGTACTATAGATCCTCGTCCTCGTCGACGTCTGCGTCCGCGTCCGTATCTGGACCGGGAATCGCAAGTCACATACATACCCTTCCTCCGCCGTTGCCCGTTGCAGCCGTTCAGCCGCCACCGCCGCCGCCGCCGCCGGGGTACCAGGCCCCACAGCAGCCAGTAACAACGCGAGCTACGCCGCCGCCGCCGCCGCAGATGGCGGCTGTTCCTGGTGCGCCGACGATGCGGTCGCGACGAACAGCTGGTTCGGCCGCTCATGTGGCGCGTGCAGCAGCCGAGATGACGGGACATGCGGGTGCCATGTCGGTTCACCTTGACGATGGGGATACCCCTTCGTCGGCTTCTGCAATGGCGCCGGAGCATGGTAGCTTCTCATTCAACAGTAACCCTGCCATCCGTACCGCCACCGACGTGAACGCGAACGCAAGCATCGGAACCGGTCCCGGAGGAGCTATCCCAGGCAGTGATAACGCCCTGAGGCCCGTGTTTGCAGTTACCAACCCGCAAATGTTTGCCGCGAGCCGGGTGGAAAGGGATAGTGGGTTGATGGAAGTCGACGGTGCCGCCGTCGTCACTGCTGCACCGCCCCCGCCGCCGCCGCCGAATACGTTCCATGAACTCGTGCCGGATCGACAAGGCACCGCAATCCATGCGCCCAGCAGTCCAGTACAGGAACACTTTGTGGCGCCCTTGTTCCCGGCGGCCACGACGACGACGACGGACGATCGTGCGCACCCGCTTCTGCCCTCGGCTTCTACGGACGTGGGCGGCGGCGGCGGCGGCAGCGGCGGAAATCCATTCGACGATACCACTGCGCTCGACGCCCCGCATGCGATTCCCTCGGTATGGGATAACCAGAATAGCGACAACTATCATCGCCAGCAGACGCCGTTGCCGAGTGTCGTGGCGAGTACAGCCGCGGCGGGTAGTGTCGGGACTGGGCGGTCGTCCAAGCGGGAGAGTGCGCCGAGTGCCAGCAGGGAGGAGGATGAACCTGTTGGGTTCTCGTACAAGGCTCACTTCAAGAAATCATACCTTACCGGTACGTTTGCCCGTGTCCTATCATCGCGCTCGCCGTTACTTACTGACATCGCCGGTGCTTCGGGCGGGACCCACAGAATCAAACTGGCTTCGTGGCGGGAAACTGCTCTCCTCTCACACATCGCACGATGACGGGGTCGTCACCTCGCTCGCCGTCGACGGGGAACTAATCGTCATCGGGATGGCGAATAGCAAGATCCACGTCTTTAGCGCGCGTGATGGAACGTTTGTCAAGACGCTCGTGGGGCATGAGTTGGGGGTATGGTGTTTGACGCTTGTTTCGCCGACGCCATCGACGCCTACCCGGCGGGACCGGCGGGTCGTCGACAGTGAAGCGCGCGCAGCACGGCAGGAGGACGGCGAGGACGGCGAGGGATACGTGGATGATGGTATGGAGATGGGGGATTCAGGTTTCTTCTCTTCCAGAAGCGCCGGTGGGGGACCCTCGCAGTGGAAGAAACGACGGATGAGGGATGATAGGCAGATTCCTACTCGCGGCTCGTCCTCGGGCGGCGGCTTCTCGTATATGGACCAGGATGAGGCTGACGCCCCGGCTCCATCTTCCAAAGCACGGAGAATGCAGCAGAGCGATGTGTGTGGTGCAGCAAAAGGCTGGGGCCAGCGCGATCCGATTGTCATCAGTGGCGGGTGTGATCGAGATGTCAAGGTGTGGAACGTGACGACTGGGTGAGTGCCGTGTTTCGCAGCTGGTTTATCGCGTCGCGCGGGGGGAGCTGACGAACGATGGTGTGCACAATGTACCTAGGCAATGCCTGCATACCCTTTCTGGACACACATCGACAATTCGTTGTATGAAGACGATCAACGGACGGCCCGTCGCTGTTTCCGGGTCGAGGGACGCGAGTCTTCGGGTATGGGATGTGGAACGCGGAGTACTCATGCATACCCTTAGCGGGCATCAGCATTCTGTTAGGTGCATCGAGGTCGCTGGGAACCAGGTCGCGAGTGGGAGTTATGACTGTACATGCCGGGTAAGCCGCGCGCGCAGTCCTTTGTGTCGAGGGATTACGCCGTACTGATGCACGACGGCAATGATGGATAGATCTGGGATCTGGATACAGGGGAATGTTTACAGGTTTTGCGCGGACACTATCATCAAATCTACGCGGTCGCGTTTGATGGAGAGCGAGTAGCGACGGGGAGCTTGGACTCGACCGTGCGGATATGGTCTGCTGCTACTGGGTGAGTCCCCCGCGTGCGCGCATAACTCGAGGAGGGGATCCCGTCTAATCCATGAGCAATGGAACAGGGAATGCGTTGCGCTACTGCAAGGCCACACATCGCTCGTTGGACAGTTACAGTTGTCCCACAATACGCTCGTCACCGGCGGGTCCGATGGTCGGGTCATCATCTTTGATTTGGTAAACTACACGTGCCTCCAGCGGATTTGCGCACACGACAACTCGGTCACCTGTCTGCAGTTTGACGACCGGTTTATCGTTTCGGGCGGAAACGACGGGCGGGTCAAGTTGTGGGACGTCAAGACGGGGCATTTCATCCGCGAGTTGAGCAAGCCGTGTGAGGCTGTGTGGCGGGTCACGTTTAGGGATGATAAATGCGCCATCTTGTGTAAACGGCATGGGAAGACGGTGTTGGAGGTGTTGAGCTTTGTGCCCGAGGAGGAGTAGCGCGGGAGGAAGGGAGCGGGGTGGTTGTATTCGTCGTGTCCGATGTACTTGGATGGCATTCTGATGGTCCTTGGGCGCATGTCCCAGGTGTCCCGAACATTTAACCGAATTTGGTTATTCTGGGAAGGGTACGCTATACGACGGGCTAAATTGTGGCCAAGTAGATGTCCAGTTCCTGTCACTGGATGTCCTGCATAGATGGCGTCAAAGAGTGCTCGAGCTAGTACTTGAGGAATTCCGATGGGTTTCCTGCGAGTTGTGACAAGGATTTCCAACAAAAGTTCCGTCGTCGCGGCCGCGGCACCAAATGCTGCGGATGAATCTTGAATGCGGGCACCCGGTTTGTCACGTGCCGCTCGATTCTGGAAGGGGCCGCTGTCACCCTGACATGTCGCCCGGTGCCTCCCGCAGGAGAGACATAGAACCCGTAAAATCAGCTGTTGAAGCGGCAAACCGCGAGGAGAGAAGTGATTTGAGTGAAAAAAGGGCTCAATTCAGTCCGATTCTGTCCCGGCTGTCACGCCGGGTGGCGAGAGTCGCGCTTCGTAACCCTACACGAGCGCCCAACACGCCCAGGCCTCCGCCCGATTGCTTCCGCGCGCATCGAGTCATGGAGCGGCAAATATATAACAGCGGATAGGAGGTGCCGCGTGCTGGGCCAGCAAGCAACGGCCACGCACAGCGCAACCATGGACGCACCAGCAATTCTCGAAAAGGACGGAAGCTTGACCCTCCCCAACGGCTCCCACGCCGCCTCGGGCACCAGCACCCCATCCGCCGGCGCCAAGGGCAGTGCCGTCCCGCTTCCCCCGCGAGGCGATGCCACGGGCAAGAGCTCCGTGGGGACCGGCACGTTTGGCGTCAAGGTCGGGTTGGCGCAGATGCTCAAGGGTGGAGTGATCATGGATGTCATGAATGCCGAGCAGGCCAAGATCGCAGAGGAGGCCGGAGCAGTGGCGGTCATGGCGTTGGAGGTGAGTCCTCGAGCGAAGGCGATGAGTATGCGCTGCAGGCTACGAGTGCAGACGACCGCGAGGCTCCCGTAGGGCGGCCGGAGCGCAGTCACTCTCATCTAGTGCGCAAGTGTGAGATCAACCACCTGATCCAACCAGCTACCATCTCAATCACCAAGGCACTCGGCGCACTCCTTTGCCCTCCTTTGTTTCCGGTACATGAGCCTCATCACTGACTTCCCACTGCACCCTTCCCCTCAGCGAATCCCCGCCGACATCCGCGCGCACGGTGGTGTCGCACGAATGGTACGTTGCCTCTCACGCGCACCGGGTATCCCGCTCACTCAACTACCCGCACATGATGCAGTCCGATCCGGAGATGATCAAGCAGATCATTGACGCCGTTTCCATCCCCGTCATGGCCAAGGCTCGAATCGGACACGTAGTGGAAGCCCAGATCCTGCAAGCCGTCGGAGTGGACTACATCGATGGTACGCCGTCCGTCTCGCGCATATCCCACCATTGTGGAGTAGCGTTCCGGTGCTGATTCCTTTCCTCCCGGAGTGCAGAGAGCGAGGTACTAACCATGGCCGACGACAAGCACCACATCTCCAAGCACCCATTCAAGGTCCCGTTCGTGTGCGGCGCCAAAGATCTTGGGGAGGCGCTGAGGAGGATCTCGGAAGGCGCGAGTATGGTCAGGAGTAAAGGTGAAGCGGGGAGTGGAAACGTGGTTGAGTAAGTGTCCCTTTGGTTGCGGGCAATGCTTTCGCGGACCGTCCAAGCTGACTATGTCCCGCTGCGTTTGTAGAGCTGTACGACATGCGCGAGCCATCAACGCCGACATCCGACGAGCTTCCACCATGTCGGACGAAGTAAGTCCTTCAGTGCCTTTTTCCTTGGTGGGGATAATGTTTGCTAACATGCATGTCATCGCTCCGCCCGTAAAGGAACTCTACACCCTCGCCAAAGACCTGCAAGCACCGTACCACCTGCTCAAGGAAACCGCACGACTCAAGCGCCTGCCCGTTGTCTTATTCGCCGCTGGGGGCATCGCCACACCCGCAGATGCGGCGCTGATGATGCAGATGGGCATGGACGGCGTCTTTGTCGGCTCTGGAATCGTAAGTCTCGAGCTTGAACGCCAACATTGGGGAGGGGTCACATATACTTGGCAAAAGGGGCTAATAACGTCTTTCCGATCTGGCGCGCGAACAGTTCAAGTCGGGTGATCCGGCAAAGAGGGCGAAAGCGATCGTGCAAGCCGTCACGCACTACCAGAACCCCAAGGTACGTCCCTGAACATGTCTTTCCGTGCGGCGCGCGTATTGGCGCTGAAGGAAAACGCTTTGCTTGCGCCCCGGGCAGATCTTGGCAGAGGTTAGCAGCGGGATCGGGGAAGCCATGGTCGGCATTGGAATCGACGATAACATGCTTGGTGGGCGGATGGCCCACAAGGGCAACTAGAGCAGTCTTCGTAGGGGAAAGGTTTGCTTGACGAAAATGAGGATGTAGTGTGGATGCAAGGATGGCATTTGAGTTTGAGTGGAGGATAGCGACGCGCGACCGAGGAGTTGTATCACGCATGCAATGTGACTGGGATCTTGTGCATGCCCTTGGGCGTGCGCGGCCCACCGATGATCTCGTTCTCTTGTCCATCGATTCAGTCAGTCGCTGCAAGCACTGCTGAGGCCGTCCCCACCAGGAAGCGCGCACCAAACGGAAGCGCGCGCACAAGCGGAAATGAAAGTAAGACATCCGCTGGCAGGCATCTATTGTTCATGAACAATAGCCATGGTCCCGATAGGAGTCGCCGCCGAGGACGAGGCACGCTATATACCACCATGCACAGGACACCAGGCTTCCCCCCACCAGATCTCCGACTCCCACCAGCAGCATGGCCCAGCAGACACCACTACTCGCCGCGCTCCTGTGTGCGGTCCTGCTCGCTTCCTCCGCGTGGGCGAGGTCCGTCCCTGGCAGCGTCGCACAGCAATTCGGGCTGAACCCGAACGGCCCGGATATATCAGGTGGGTCATTCGTCTGGCATCCCGACTTTGCATGCATGCTGACGTCCTCGCCTCGGTAGACTGTTACCTGTCGTGTCATTTTGATGTGACCACCCTTCTTCCAGCGCCATGGATGGAAGACGGGGTTAATTTTCCGCTCTATATTACCAAGAACTGCCAGTACCAGGTACGTTCCCCCAGTCTTCCCCTGTGCTTTCCCATCAAAGTAACATCGAAAGGGTTATTCACCGACGCATTCTTCCCACCGCTAGAAATACTTGGACACACTCGCCTTGTGTCTCCAGCAGCAATGCAAAAACTCATGGGACACGCAGTACGCTGTAGAGTACGCAACGACGACATGCAAGAAAGCCGTAAGTCCCTTCCCCCTCATCTTTCCCTCCTCTTGAGGGGTCATCGGTTGGCGATAGCAGTGCTGATACTTCCGCGTCGTGATACCTGCCGCACTTGCCCGGTCCGTCAACAACAGGGCGTCGATGTGGTCGTCCCTATCAGTCCTTCATATACCGCAACTGCCGGGGGATACTACGAGACTGCGTAAGTCTTGCCCTCCCCGCCCCTTTTCTCGCTTTCTTCGCCTTATCGCCCCGCCTTCTGGTCGTTGTCACGTTCTGACCGGTCTCCTTGTCCTCTTGCAGCGCGGTAACCCTCAACGTACCACGGGAGCTACTCACTTCTTCTGCCAATCCGGGGGTGCGTTTGACAGGAGGAGGAGGAGGGGGAGGGGCAGTGTCGGTGTTGACCGGGCTTGGAGGAGCTGTCGGGGTCGCGCTGGTAGGGGTGATGTGGGTTGTTGCTTTGTGAAATCGTAGAACAGGAGGTCGGGGAAAGGAGCAAGGGGAGATGCGCTTGGAGACAGCGCAAAGGTCCTGGCGGGGCCCGCTTAGTAGGGGAGACGGAGGTGATTGTACGTTCTCGTCTTGCGCGATTGTATCATGATGACTACCTTGTTTGTATAACATGTACCCTCGGCAGCCATGCTGAGGAGCTTTACCGTCCGATTACGTGCGGTCAGAAAGCGCAATACGAGAGACAGGCGTTCCATCACGTCGGTAGCCGTGAAAGGTAAATGACAATGCGAATGGCAGAATCCGAGCCACAGGTGTCATGCACATGCCCTGCCCATGTCTTGCTTTGCACAACAGTTTGCGCTTGGTGGAAACACTGCGTCTCTAGAACAAACGATGCATCATCGCTTCATATGAGCTGCAGATCGAGTCTATCGTTGCTGCAGGAGTTGAGCTGTAATGCGCGCAGAGCCGCCATCAAATCGAGGTACCCTCTTGAAAGGATACCTGCTCGACGACAATGTCCGATTCCGTTCTGTCCGCCTCGGCATCCCCTTGGTTCATTTTCGCCAAGTTGAGAGGTCCTATAGACGGACCCGACTTGCTCATGTAGGACCAGTCCTGGGGTCGTTTGTGTTCTAGACCATCTCATCAGGTGGTATACCATGTTACTGCCTGTTTCTGCGCCTATTGAGAATTCTGAGGATAATGTGTGACGAATTACACGTTTCAGAATGCTCCCGCGTGTCGCGCAGACCTGCCACAGCTGTGCCACACAAAGGGCTCATCGACCTCAGTCCAGTTCATTATCGGTATTACTGTGTGTTGGCTTTTTACTGGGCTTATTGGGTCGCAAATATCAGTTGGGCGATAATCTAAAGACCTGCTCAATACGATAAGTCGAGCGGCCCCTCTACACTCTGGAGGATGCATTTAGCTAGCGGATGGAGAAAAGTGTTACAGTGCGAACAAAGGAAAAGTATACGATGGAAAGGACCTTGCTATTCGTTTGAAGGAACAGCTGAAGATCCAACTTTGCATGTTGAAAGTTGCCCGTTTGAGCTATTGATCATTCGGTGGTGGAGCTGGTGGAAGGTATAGCTAGGAATGTGGCAAGTATAGTCCCTCGTGATAAGCCCTTGCTACTGACTTCCACGCATCGCAGTCACAACCAAGTGGTTTACTTGCACACACCGTTATTATCGTCGAGACTGCTACGTGCCTTGAAGCGCGGGACAAGCCAAGTTTACAGACGACCTCTTGCGTACATCCACCATCAGAGGAAGACGATGACGGCGTCCACCCCGGCTTCCGTTGTACAGCCGCCTTTTGTAAAGGGTATAGATCTGCTCACCGTCACCATCCAAGGCCTTCAACGTCATCTTTCTGCTGGGACGATCAACAGCGTAGAACTGGTGACAGAGTACCTGGTAAGAAGCCTATCACTTTCATTACCCCTTTCCGGGTGCGACTTCGGCCCTGACCAACATTCACCCGCAGCGTCGTATCGAAGCAGACAATCATCAAGGCATCAAGCTGGGTGCCGTGATCGAAGTTGCTCCTTGGCAGAAGCTGCGCGATGAAGCTCGACGACTTGACGACTTGCGCATGGCAGGGGTAAGTGGATGGGTAATAGGAGAATCTACAGTCCCAACGGTTGATGTCTCTTCCTCTCCCTTCCTTCTTCTGCAGATAGTGCTAAGTGAGCTGCATGGTGTTCCTCTGTTGATAAAGGACAGCATCGCTACGGAGCACGACCTAGGTGAGCTGATGCTTGCGAGGCGCTTTCCTCTAGAAGTCATCTGCAGCGGTGATGAGCTGACCGCAAGGCTACAGGTATGGAAACTACCGCCGGAAGCTTCGCTCTGAAGAGTTCAGTCGTTCCTGGGGATGCTACCGTAGTCGCCAATCTTCGAAGAAAAGGAGCCATCATTCTTGGTAACGCCAACTTGACAGAGTTTTCAGGGATCACAGGCGAAATTCAGGCAGCATGGAGCGGACGAGGGGGTGTGTGTTTCTCTGCTTATGTTCCCAGAGGAGATCCGAGTGGTTCCAGTGGCGGAAGTGCTGTAGGAACTTCTGCCGGGTTTGCAGCAGCGGCGTTGGGGGGAGATACGACCGGCTCTATAACTTTTCCAGCTTCAAAGGCAGCCTGTTTCAGTATCCGACCAACCGTGGGCTTGGTTTCGACTTCTGGTGGAATTCCGCTTGCAGAATATCTCGATACTCTAGGGCCAATAGCGAAGAGCACGTACGATGCTGCATTGCTTTTAACGCATATGGTTGGTCCAAAGCAAATTGAGGCAGGTGGTGACCGGCACCGTACCCTGCACAAGGAAAGCTGGGTTCTTCCTCCCCGCGCAGCAGCGCTGACATATTCGGGCGCACATAGGTTTCTCAACCGTCAGTAATACCAAACCACCGGCGACGGATTACACCCAGTACACTCAGATGCCATTTGCAACTTTTCAAGGCAAAAAGCTAGGCGTTCCTCGACGCACTGTTTTTGATGATGTCGAGCTCTGGAAAGGGTGTTTCGGCAAGGACGACTTGAACCAAATCAAGGACAACTTTGACCAAGCAATCGCAAAGATGCAGGTACTCGGCGCTGTCATCGAGGATCCCGCGGACATGATTTCCCTTGGGAAGATCAACGTCGGTTCTATCCAAAAAGACATCATTACCAACGAGTTCAAGGGCTGCTTTGAAGCTTATTTAGGAACTCTGAAGCGCAGTGACATCAAGAGTCTGAGGGAACTGATCGCGTAAGGAGAACAAACAAGGCTTGTCCCTCATTCGCATGGAGAAAGTTGACTCTAATCATGTGTTGACCGATTTCTCTTCAGCTACAAGGAACAACATCCGGTAAGAAGCGAGCCATTACTATGCTCGCTCTCATTTTCGCATCATCGCTAAAATCAAGCATACTTGGCATTCTTTTCATCTTTGACATTGCTGCCCAAAGGAGAATGACATCCCGGAGCATTTGGCTGCTTCTCAAATCAAAAGAGTGGACCTCATCGACTGGGTTTCCGGAAGACTGGCGTTTACTGATTCATACACTGACAGTTTCAGGAAATGCTTAACGCTAAAGGACCTCAATCTCCGGAATACTTGAAAGCGGTCGCACAGGGTAGGTCCAGTCTCTGTTTCCCCAGCTGAAACAGACCAGTATGTCCAGGTCGAGTTTGATATTTTGCCTGTTTTCTTATAATAGCCGAGTATTTGTCCAAAGAGGAAGGAGTAACTAGCCTCTTGGACAAGCTAGGACTAGATGCCTTGATCGTGCCCGCTGATCACAAAGAATTGGTACGATATGCATCGATGGGAGGGTGAGTCTTGGTATCACCGCTCGAGTCAGGCTTAACGCGCAGGTCAGGCAAGAACTGTTGAACTGATACCGGTCGACTCCCTCGGAATAGACTCCCGATAGTCAGCGTTCCATTGGGTGTCCTTCGAACAGGCCAGCCTTTTGGTATGTGCTTCGTAGGAAGAAAAGGAGCCGAGTCTACCTTGATTGCGTTGATGTAAGTCGCATTATCGATCTAGGTAATCGTATCGAAACCTCGGTCTCATCATGTGGCGACTTTATTGCTGACATTCGAATATCGATGTGTTCAACTAAAGGGTGGCTTTCGAAGCAAACTTTCCTGCCAGGGCGGTACCATTGCGGCTTCACCAACCGCTTTGATTAGCTCTTTGACATGTATACTTGCGTCGTGGGCGGCATGGCCTACTCTCCGATAGCTCTGGAAAGTGCCTATCGAGAAAACGGAATTCCAGATACCGGTTCAGGATGTCCCTCCGTCACGGCAGCTTCGTAAACTTGCGCTCCGACTGGAAGCAATAATTACCTTTGCCTCTTCCTTGTTGTTATGATACATTTCGGACCGATGGAATGACCATGTTTGTTACCAGATGAGGCGGGCAATGAAGAAGGACAGCAAGGCGGTGCAACTCAGCAGGTAGACGCAACCTACCCCTCGAAGAACAGCCATGAGTCGCACATCATGCTACCTTGAGCCGTACCTCCGTTTCAAGGCAGCTTCAAAGTCGCGACATGTGGACAAGGTCCGTGTTGCAGGCACGGTGGAGGTGTTGATTTTCACTCTGCTTACTGATGAAACCGCTGATGAAACCGCACCAAGCCACCCCAACAGCCAACAGCCACTCGGCCACCCGCCACGCGAACGACGCCAGGCTACGGCCTCCACCCGGCGATTGTGCGAAGCTATGGAAGGGTAGTCACCCCAATGTCGGAGGCAAATGTGGCAGGACGACGTCATGCGTGCGGTGCTTTTAGTGGAGGCTTTGCAAGCTGGCTTTTCAATCAGAGGACTTGGCTTTGCAAGCAGAGAACCCAAAGGACCCGGCCGGTCCTTCAAAGGCACCCTTCCGATCAAGCGAACGCTGCCACCGAGATGCTGCCCTGGGTATATAAAGCCACACTCCCCTCCCTCCCGCCAGACACCCGCCACACAGCACACACTCAACACCCCACACCCCACACACACCACACACACCATCACCCAACATGCCTTCATTCACTGTTTTCAAGGGCTCCAAGGACGGCAAGATCGTCAAGAGCCAGACCACCAAGGGTGAGCTCCAGAACGACCAGGTCCTCGTCAAGGTCACTGCCTCGGGTCTGTGCGGCACCGATGAACACTACAAATCCGCCGACATGGTCCTTGGCCACGAAGGCGCCGGTGTTGTCGAGGAGACAGGGCCCAACGTCAAGAACCTCAAGAAGGGCGACCGAGTCGGATGGGGATACGTGCACGACTCGTGTGGCGACTGCGAGTACTGCTTGACGGGTCGTGAGACCTACTGCCCCGAACGCCAGATGTATGGCTACGCCGATCTCGACCAAGGTTCTTTCGCTTCCCACGCTGTCTGGAAGGAAGCCTTCCTCTTCAGGATCCCCGACGGTCTTACCGACTCGGATGCCGCTCCCCTGATGTGCGGCGGTGCTACCGTCTTCAACGCGCTCTACACCTACGGCATCAAGCCAACGGACCGAGTGGGTGTCATGGGCGTCGGTGGCCTCGGTCATCTCGCCATCCAGTTCGCCGCTCGAATGGGCTGCGACGTCGTCGTCTTCTCCGGAACTGAAAGCAAGAAGGAGGAAGCCATGAGTCTGGGAGCAAAGGAATTCATCGCCATGAAGGGCAAGGACAAGATTGACATTGGCCGAAAAGTCGATGCACTGCTCGTCACCACCTCCTCCTTGCCTGATTGGAACATTATGCTCCCCGTCATGGCACCCACCGGCAAGATCTTCCCGCTCACCGTCGACGACGGGGACTTCAAGATCCCCCACATGGGTCTCGTTGCTGCCGGTCTCACCGTTCAGGGATCCGTCGTTGCCGCCCGCTCGGTTCACCGACACATGCTCGAATTCGCTGCTCTTCATCAAATCAAGCCGATCGTCATGGAGTTCCCCTTGACCGAGGAAGGTATCACCGATGCCATGTCGACTTTGAGGGATGGAAAGATGAGGTACCGTGGTGTTCTCAAGCCTCAGAACAGTAAATTGTGAGCGGGGATAAGAAGGGCAATATAATGAGATTGGTGTAGCCCCGTATCGGAGAGTGTGGAGAGTTGTGCATTGTAGAGATAGACCATAGATAGATCCACAGAAATGATCATGAACCAAATAGATTGTACCCTTGTTGAAACCTTGACCTAAGCGCATCCATAAACCCTTGAGCCAGCTCTCGAGCGTCATTGGGATGAAAGCAAACCGCTCGAATTGATGATATTGCTTCAGAGCTACCATTCGAGATGCACACCAGCTGTTGCATCTGCTCGACATCACAAGCCGGCCCCAAGCCGAAACCGACGCGGTTAGGCGCAACCTACCTTGGAGGGCCAAACTGGAGCGTACTGCCTCTGAACATCGGTAGAGTTCCAAGTCGTCAAAAGAGCATCCACTCGATAGGAATTAGTCGGCAGTGAAGCCCGGGGGAGTTTGCCTTTCCCGGAACTTGTCTTGTATCTTTCTCTTCTCACCCTAACTCATCCGTGTCGGGAGCCGCGCCCTGCAAAAGGATATAGATCATTTATGTTACAAACACACAAGTGCCAGAGGACAGCGGGACCCAAGGTCGTCCATCGTTCGCGCAGCGCGCGCCTCAAGGCGGTCCAAAAGCACACTACGTCAACCCATCCTGCTCCATCTCCAACCCCTTCTTGATCCTCAACAAAATCCCCGTCTTGGAATTATCAAGCTTTGTCAGCTGATCGTATTCGAACACGGACTGCGTGAACGCATCCACGTCCCCTTGTTCGCACGCGTCCATCACCGCCGCCGCAAGCTTGTATTCCCGCGTCGAGGGGAATGTCACGTCTTTTTGGGCAAAGGTGGTGAGTAGGCGGTTGCAGGTGACAAGGTCCTGTGAGGGAGTGGCAGGGGGGGAGGGATGATATCAGCGGAGGGAAAAGCGGCCGATAGTGGTCCATGACGTACACCCATCGCCATAGCACAAAGGCACGCGCGCAGCCAGTACTCCTTGACGCTGTACTTTGTCAGAGGACTAGCCAAGCTCCAGTCCCCGACTTGCTCGTACAGCTCGATAGCACGTCCAAAGTCGCCCAAATCGGCCGAGTGCTCCGCGGCTTGCTGATAGCATTGGTTGGCGGTGCTGTGTGGCCAGTCCGACGGTGGGGAGAGGGCGGTAAGTGACACGGCTGCGCATAGGAAGAGGACGAAGGCGGCTTACGCGTTCGCTTCCTCCTGCTTGTACCATTCGCCCGCACGGACATAGCTGTCCCGGGCCTTGGCAATGTCGAGGTTGTCCTGCGCCCAGATTTGGGCGATCTAAGGGTTGGTTGAAGAGGTTAGTATGTTGTGATTGGCATAGTGAGCGGGTCAAAATCGATGAAAGGAGGTTGGCGTAACATATTGTGCGGCGAGTTGGAGGGAGACAGAACGATTTCACGACCATAAAGCCTCGGACAGTGGATAACGAGTTTCGGCCGTCCTACATGGCTTCGGAGTCCTTCGGACTCGTAGCTGGCGACGCAGAGGAGCTTTCGAGTTCCAAGCGGCGTACACCACCCTCAAAGAGACAAGGAGTTCGCCGGCCCTCCAGACATATTGCCTGTGAACCGTAACCTCGCCTCGCTCAGAGCCCTATCGCTTCGGCTTCCTCTCTCGCCTTGCCCCTCCCGCCTTGCTGCACTCATGGAGCGTCACTCACCTCCTTCTCCCGATCCGCAGCCTGCCTAAACTGCCCCTGCTTGATCAACCCTGCGACGGCCCTGCCCAACACCTCGACTGCCTTTGCCGGCTCCGTCTTCTTGTAACACCTTCCCGCATTTACCCACGCCTGAACGGCCTCGTGCTGTGCGTCCCCCTGCTTGACCCGTTCGTCGGCTTCCCTGGAAAAGGCGAGCCCCGCGGCGGAGAAGTTGGCCTCGGCCTTGTAGGCGTTGGCGGACTGCTGGAAGAGGTCGGCTGCGGCTTCGTGCTTGGAGGAAGAGGAGGAGAACCAGCCGCCCGAGGACTGGGCCTTCTTGGTGGCCTGGTTGAATAGCTTGTCTCCTTCGGTGGCCATTGTGTGTGCTGGGTTCAGGGACTCAGGGAAGAGGGCAGGGAGGGAAGCCTCGTATCTGTCATAGCGTCATCACCGCCGGGTCGGCTGACACTGACAGAGCGATCGCGCAGGGAATTTCGAGCCATTTCCTGCAGTTTCAAGCTGCAAAACAATGTTTCCGGCCTGTAAACGGCCATCTTTTAGCCGCTTATTAGGTTATTTATGCCGCGAGCCGTCGCCGCCATCCAGCCGGTGTGACTTGCCTCAGGTGAGTTCATGATGGATCACACCCTAAAAGATGTGATAGCCAGAGCGAACGCATGAGGTGACATTCCAAGTGCCAGAAAACAGCTAGAGCACGTGTCGAGTTAAACAACGACATGACATGCGATCACAAGCTTGATTTCACTCATACAACTAATATTCCCTAGCTGATCACTCATACACCCGGTCATACATTCCTTCCCTACCTCCTTCCATGGGCATGTAACCCATCCAAGCCTTCCTTGAACGTATCCGCCCCTCGCGCAGCCGTCTGGTCCCCGGTCTCAGCACTTCGGTTCTCCACCGCGCCGGTGCCAGTGGTAACAGAAACAGTGGTTCCCGTACCGGCGTTATGGTGGGCTTTAGGCGTCTGGTCAACGGCAGAGTCTGCGAACGAGTTGATGTTCCCGCGAATAGCGTCACCCAGACCTGTTGTCCGCAGAGGTGGCAAGGTATGCAGCTATGTAAGCCTCCAGGCGGGCAGGAGAGTATGTGGAAACGTACCGCCAACGACTTTGGCCGAGTCTTTGACCATGTTCCCGAGGGAATTGCCTGCGTTTGCTCCAGAGCTTGACATATTGGAGTGATGTGATGATTGTGGGTGTCAAAAGCTGTTTGAGAGAAATGTCAAGTCGATCAATCCGTAACGTCAAGAGAGCACCGTTGGAGGCGTCTGTTTATATCCATGTTCGCCGAGTGACGTCACCAAGATCTTTGCCTCCAAAATGCTCATTTATGCGCCTAGCGGTGCTAATCTAAGCCGCCGACTGCGGACGCTAATCGCCACTTGTCCGCCCGATTGAACCAGTCATTTCATAATTCAGGATATCTCTCTTCATCTCCATCCCCAACTTCCAGTCCCCCTCCCTCCTTCGTCGTCCACGCAACCCACAAGACACCATCATGGCTCCCCAATCACAGCCCACTGCCAAACCAGCACCTATCGAGCTCAGCCCGGCTGCCCAGGCCACATTCGACCTCATCACCCGCAACCTCGACGAGGTCCTCCTGCCCGAGATAATCAAGGAAAAGCTTGCGCGGGACGAGGTCGTGAAATGCTACTGGGGAACTGCCCCTACCGGACGTCGTGAGTCCCTTGGTAGATCGCTTTGCCCTCTGGGGTGGTAGATACTGAGGTAACGATTTCGCTGCAGCCCATCTCGGGTACTTTGTGCCATTGACAAAGATTGCGGATTTCCTGAAGGCCGGTGTGGCGGTGACGGTTCTTCTGGCAGGTACGCTGTTTCACATGCTTCCCTCTGCAACGCGTGCGTGCTAATCCTCTGCGTTAGACGTAAGCATGTTGTCACCTGCTCCCCTCCCCTCTCTTCATGCCCTTTCCCCACATTCCTCATATCGTCCTCCTTCCGTGTTCCGCATGTAGATCCACGCATTCCTCGACAACGGCAAATCAAGCTACGAGACCGTCGCACACCGAGTCTCGTACTACTCCAAGCTCTTGCATGCCGTCTTTACCTCGCTTGGCGTGCCGACGGACAAGTTGAGCTTTGTTACAGGGAGCGAGTACCAGTTGAGCAAAGAGTACAGCTTGGACAATTTCCGGTATATCGGTCAAACCTTTTATTTTAGTCCTGCATATCACTGACCCTTCGCCTTCTCTGCTAGACTATGTGCAATGACGTCTCTCCACGACGCAACAAAAGCTGGTGCAGAGGTCGTCAAGCAGGTCGAGTCGCCGCTCTTGAGCAGCTTGATGTACCCGGGTATGCAGGCACTAGATGAGCAGTACCTTGATGTCGACTTCCAGTTCGGCGGGGTGGATCAGGTGAGTCATACCCTGCCGTCTGAGCGCTTTCCTATATCGCTCATCATCCCTCTTCTGACAGCGTAAAATCTTCACGATGGCACAAGAATACCTCCCGAAACTCGGATACAAGAAGCGCGCACACTTGATGAACGCCATGGTCCCCGGCTTGGCGGGCGGGAAAATGTCTTCATCCGACCCGAACAGCAAGATTGATTTCCTCGATTCCGCCGCCGACGTCAAGAAGAAGATCAAGGTCGCGTTCTGCGAGCCGACGAACATTATCGAGAACGGTCTACTCTCGTTCCATAAAGCCGTCCTCGTGCCTATCCAGGTCATGAGGCGGAACCAACTTATCGACCGCGGTGAAGATCCCGATGCGCCCGCCCATCGTGCGGCATTAGCCATCGCCGCCGAGGCCCCGGCCGGAACGATCGTCTCCATTGCGCGAGCCGAGAAATGGGGCGGACCGCTGTACTATGATTCCTACCAAGCCATGGAGGCAGACTTTGCGAGCGACAAGCTCAAGCCTGCTGATCTCAAGCTCGTCACGGTCGACATGATCAATGCGTTGCTTGACCCCATTCGGGCGGCGTTCGAGGGCGATGAAGAGTGGAAACAGGCAGAAGCCAAGGCGTACCCGAAAGACGTACCGGCGCCAAAGCAGGCAAAGAAGCAAAAGGTGCGCGCCCGGATGCCTCATCTTTCCCTACGTTCGCGTGTGCCGTGGACGCTGATAATACACCTCCCCGAATAGGAAAAGAAGCCCAAGGAGAAACAAACCAAGCCAGAACCTTCCGTGGACGAGTTTATAGCTTCTTCAAAACAAGCCGCGACCGAGAATGTTGACCCGAAAGTTAATGGTGTAGCGGTACGTTGTTTTCTCCTGCCTCATAGCATTCTCCCACCCACAGTGACTGATGAGTTTATCGCACTGCAGCCTCAGCCTGCCCTGGCTATCATCGCGGACGGACAGCAAACGCAATGATAGGGTTGTAGCATATAGCACAGCATCACATACGTTTTTGCCTAGTCGAGCTACAAAACATTTTCACCAGTGCAATTAGCGAAAACGCGCGTGGCATGTTTCGGGTCTAGTCTTGATCCAAATCCATCTCTTCCTCGGAATCGCTCAGCATCTCCCCCCTGCGGGGTTGCGGGATGGGAGAAACTGACCTCCTCGGCAGCGCAGCAGCAGTAGCAGGCGGGGTCGGAGAACGTTCAACGGCCTTGGTGAATCGCACAGGCGAACGACTACCGTTCCGCCCTTCCTGCGTCCGCTTACGAGCAGCGTTCCAGTCTCCCTCCGCCGCATCCCCGCGCGCGTTTTTCCTCCGCTCGTCGTCTGCAGCCGGGCGGGACGGGTACCGATCCAGTGCGTCTCGGGCGGCCGCCGGTCCTCCACGGTCCCTGTTGTGACGATCATCATGGCCGTTCCCTGCGCCGCCCCAGCCATCACGGCGGCTGTCTCGTCGATCGTCGTAACGGGGCTGGTACCGCCTTTCTGGACGAGGAACCCCGTCGTAGGCTCTTGGTCGTCCAAAATCGCGGTGCGAGTCGCCGCCGCCGCGCTCTGGGTCACGGTATTTCATAGCGCCTCGACCTATGCAGGATGATATGAGGTTCCGAGTACACGGCATGAAGGGCATATCGTGCTTACCTTTGATGACCACGCCCGCTGTACCCGGCTGGGACGCGCTCTGCTCTGCAAGCTCTCTCTTGATACGTTCCAGTTTTTCCTGCTTGGCAGCTTGGATCCTTTCCATCTCTTCCCTCTCTAGCCTGAATTTCAATGAGAGTCAATCATAACAGCCCCCATTGTAGTCTCCGCGAGACCCACCTGGCATCCAACTCCTCCTCGGTTTCCTCATACCCTGCCACCAAGCCCTTCAGCTTGTCCTTTTTCCCATCCTTGTCCTTTTTATCCTTTTTCTTTGACTTTTTCTCCTTTCGCTTACGTCGACGACGTTCTTCCTCCGAGTCAGAGTCGGATTCGCTATCGCTCGAGACCGAGGATCGGCGTTTTCTGCGGGGCGATGCGGAGCGAGATCGTGCCGAATCTGAGGACGCAGATCGACGGCCTGGACAGGTAGGATGTAGATGTCAGATGTTTAGGCAGGGGAAATGAAGTCGGACTACTGCGAACATACTCTTTTCGACCTTGGCTGAGGATACTACTGCCTTCTTCGCCAATACCAGTTCCCCACAGTTTACGATCGTCACGGGCGATAACGGACGATCTCTGTCATCGACTTGAACCTTCTCTATCGCCTGAACATGCTCAAAACCTATCAAAGTGGAGGAGTTAGTTGTCTGAATCGCGCAAGCCTCTTGTCCGTTCGGTCTCGTACCTCTAACGACTTTGCCAAACACACTGCAAAAAAGCCTCAGCGCTATTCAACCGCCGTAA
The DNA here is from genome assembly GCA_013461525.1 of Naganishia randhawae. Taxonomy (NCBI): domain Eukaryota; kingdom Fungi; phylum Basidiomycota; class Tremellomycetes; order Filobasidiales; family Filobasidiaceae; genus Naganishia; species Naganishia randhawae. The sequence continues at coordinate 60,067 of JABRPJ010000027.1, forward strand.
CAAGAAAGCATAGACTCACCAGTGCTTGCCATTCAGGTGAGGGGCTGGCGCAAACGTTATGAAGAACTGTGATCCATTTGTATCGGGGCCTCGATTGGCCATAACAAGCAAGCTGTGAAAACACAATGTGTCAATGGGATTTCGATCGATCATTCAAACAGGTTGACCGCACCCTTCCTTGTCTACCGGAATCGAAAGATCTTCATCTGCAAATGTTCCGCCATATATCGACTCTCCTCCAGTCCCGTTTCTTTTCGTAAAGTCTGTGGTCGCGCACTTCAGCAAGCCATTCACGTATATACAGACGGCTGTTGCTCACCTCCTCCTTGAGCCATGAATCCAGCTGTAACGACGCAAGACATCAGGACAACGATAGGATTACTCGGCTGAGATGCGCAAATACTCACGAATTACACGATGGATAATGCTTCCCTTGTAATGCAACGCCTGCTGGGACAACCTCGAGATCCCCTTCTCTCCGGTACACAACGCTCGAAAGCTACAAATAAAACAACCCAGTATCAACCACTAGGTCTTAATAGTCTTTATGGTACTTGAACTTACTTTTCGACAGTCTTGGGCACTTGGTTCACGAACAGCTCGAAAATGACCCGGTTGGGAGGAGCGTCGCCAATCGAAACGTCCATGAACGTTCGGATAGGTGGAGCCATGTCGAGTCGGATCTTGATTCAAGGGTTCTTGGGAGATATGGCCGTAAGGTTCACCTCTGAAACCACCGCTTTGCGCGATTCGCAACAGATCACGATGGATTGATGTTGATTCAGAGATTGACTACAACCCGGCATGGAGTCGCGCTCTGCCTTGCTTGGACCTTAGACACCTCTATCGATCACCAAAAACATCAACTTGGCGCTCAAAAAGGCGGCAATGAGGATATAAAAAGGGCATAAATAGACTCGAGCGCAAAAGTCGGAGTCCGCCATTGCATGGGTTCAAGTTCAAAACGTTGACTGTCTGCGATATTACGAAGTGCTTCTAGTGCTTTGAACCTGTTGGTTCATCGCTGTAGATGGTCTGACACGCCAGCATGCCCTCATCCTTTTCATTGGGATAATATCAATTGGTCGAGAGTATAGCGCAGGAAATGTTGATCAACCAGTGCTAAACCATACCTCCGGGAGCAACGTCCTTCGACATGGAGTGTGACCCGAAAATGCTGGTTATACCGGCTCTGGGGCATATCAGTACAGGCGATGGACCCTTTGATCACTACCCAGCAACACAAAACGAATGGTTGCTGCATTAACACCCGGTAGGAGCACAGCACTAAACCGAAGATTTGGTTTATTGCATTCCTCTCAACAGTGATTCTCTTGCTAGCTTGAAACACATGACGCCTAACAACTCTAATTCAGTAAATCCAGTGACAATGCTATTGTGTTTGCCAAATCGTTGCGTAAAAAGCGAGGACTGCAGAGGTTAGCGCACACGAACTCAGGCTCGCTGGTGCTGCCTGGTCTTCGAAGACATGCCTCCCCTGGGCTCATGAGTGATCGAACAGCGAAAGCATACTACCTACAGTGGCACTACTACAGTCTGTGTGCCTTTCGGATGTCTGCGTGCTCACCACAGGTTTACAATAAATCTACCGTGTATGCACGCTCAACATCACGCATCTACTATGCAAGTCAAATACGAGAATCTCAGTACTAGCAACGGTCCCACGCGCGGAGACATCGGCAAGGGTACTATAATATGATTCTACGCTGTGAACTACCACCTGCAAAACTGTTCATTTCCGAGGTTATCTACTCGATTCAGCTCCGAGTTCAAGTTTGCATTTCCATATTCAACGATCATTCCCTCCATGACTCGCCCTTGTAGACTGGGTGGCTGAAATCTGGTGGTGTATTGTATTTACATGACCACGGCGGTCTTCCCGCTGGTCCAGCAAAGCTCAAATATGTGTCTTCTATGTCTTGTTGAGCTTGGCGTTTGGACCTCCAAGGTCCTACAGGCTTTGCGGGGCTATCGACCTCTAACACCCTGTGATTCATTAAGCAGAGGGATAAATGTAAAGGGTGCCGTAATGGGGTTAGCACGTGGTGGAGCAATTATATCACTTGCACCATTCGGTAAGAGCGTACTCAGTGTTTCTGCAGCTTTCTCCCTGAAGAGCGAAATGACCCCGAGTGTAGATTTCGCTCAGCGTAATGGAAGCAGATACGTATGCTGACGAACTTACTTTGGACAGTGATACGACAGAACCATCCTCTACAGTAGAGTTGGCCTCTTTGGCTGTTCCTAAAGAGCGGAAAGAAGCTGGTGATCAGCTTCTTTCCAGGAGGTTATCTGAGCCTTGAGATCCCTATCTCTGCCCTCTCCCCTGATTTTAAACTTCGCAGTAACAGTCATACTCTTACCTGGAAACGACTCTTGGTCTATGCCCGCTTCTTCGTGGCGGGTCGATATATCAGCCGCTGTTGGTAGCAAATAAGAAAGTGAGTGTCATAGTACTATTCCACCAGGATTGAGAAGGACCACAGCCATTAGCAGTACTTACAGGGGTCGCTATCCCTCGAGTCTGGTTTGCTTGCGCTCGAAGCAGGGTGAGTAGAAGCCATAACGGTTCCCGACGGTTCTGAAGCCGCATCTGTATTGTTTGGCTCAAGAATTTCTGTGGACCTGTTTAACTTTTGAGCTTTGAAGAAGTCTCGATACCGAGACACCTTCACTCCGTTCCGAGATGTTCCGGTTCCTTCCATCGTTCAAGACTCTGTCAGTGACACGAAGGTTGGATACCAGTCTAATATGGATTGGCCAGAAAAATGGCTGGACACAAACAACAGTTAAGACGCCGGTTGTATCCTTTTCGTAAAGGTTAAGAGGTAGCACGCAAAGCAATTATCTCTGAATGAAGCAAATCAAGTTAGGTTTATCTCCCTTCCGGTGAGCTACAATAGCTTTCGGAACTTCGGATATGGCCTGTATTTATATACACATATAAGGGCCCTCTTCTACTGTGATAGTGTGAAACTTTGTCTTGCCTTTCGGTCTCGCTGCTTCCTTTCATTTTTAGAAATCAAAGGCGGTGTCGCAGACGGTGACAGCGCCTCTAACCGTGCGATGACGCTATTAATGACGGGTGGACAACAGAGAGAAGAGCCTTGCGTTCGATGGCACAAGGTCGAACTTAGGTTACTGGCATTGGAGTCGGAGTACGTGTCTCTGGCAAGCTCCCGAGACGGGTGAGTTTATAAGAGATGTCTGTGTTTCGAAATGCCTCCGCGCGAGCGTTGCGCGGCCGCAAGGTGCGCTTAAAAGATGCCTCAGCTGGCTCCTCAGCTTGGAGCACCAAGAACAAAAAAGCGCAGGAACCTGTCACTTTGCCAATCATCACCATGGGCATCAAACGGTTTCTGCTTTCCAGCCAGTCTCCTCACTTCTTTTGAATAGCTGCGCAGAGCTTGGAATATGCTGTGGGTGGATAGCTGGCGCCGGTGGCCGAGTCGCATCAGTTTCACAATGCCACTCGGAAATCTTCCAACCGATACAATTGCTCAATGGGTACCCACCTCCTATATATCTTACACGTTGATTGTCCGTCCTGTAGCTTGATGCGAATCTGTCTGAGCTTTCCATACACCTCCTCTTACTTGAGTTCGTTTCAGCTTGGGCCTTTGAGTCGTCGTGTTTCCATCGGATCATCGAGGCCCAATCTAAACTATCGTGGTAAGTGAAGTCGACCGCTTGAATTCGGGATTGTTCGAGCTTGGAGGTGAGTAGTGAGTGTAGTAGCGAATTGAAAACTCAAAGCTCATGCAAGAACACGGTATCTTCCAATGTAGTTCCAGGCTCAAACCGCCTCGCAGCTTCTCTCAACGGTAGTTTTGACAGGCTAGCAAATATGTCGCATTCGTCTCAGGAAAACACCATGCTACCTTTGGTCGGTTCCAGCTTCACATTCGCCACTCAAACACAGCAGAATTCCTCATCAAGCCCCGAAACGCAGAATGGAAATGGGTATGCAAATTTTAGCCATCTGCACGGACATGAATACACCACTGTGCAAGATCAAGTGAGTCTGCATGCTCACTCTCAGAAAGACAGGCGCTGATATGATCAACCAGATGCGTAATGACAATGTAGCCTTGCACTCTCCTAACGACAATCACGTCGTCAACATGCAGAACTCCCATGTTCAGAAACCGCAAAAAACCTTCCTTACACTCTTGCCGCCAACCTACCCCTCCATGGCAGTGCCATCCATGCCGCCCATTGATACTGTCTCCACAGGTCTTCCTCAGATCTATTCCGATTCAAGCGATCACTATGACGGTCAACGTATTGATAGCGCGGGAGGTTGGCATCCGACTCACGCCGCGCAACCTCCTCCGCACTCGCATGGGCAAATGCATTCCGCTCCACCAACGGCTAACAACGCTTTCCAGACTTTTCAAAACCAAGCATCTCGCTTCCACCACTCAGCTGTCCCTCCGGTGACTGCACCTCTCACCTTTGCTCACGAACACATGATGTTTGATCATCCCGAGTCTCCCTTTAAGCAGATGCACCCGAACGAGCTCGGTCCATTACAGCATCAACAGGCGCGGTTTCCTGTTCACCATTCAACACAGATCCATTCTACCTATGAACCACAGCCTCAAACACCGTACTTTGTCGCGCTACCAGCAACAGCACCGTACCTACCAGCCAACCGTTCTGGTCTGCACCTTGCACACTCCTTTTCTGGGTCGCAAGGCGAAGGCATGTATTCACCGGTCACGATGGACGACGCTCAGTCGTGTTACCTCCAGCAACCGGACGCCAAATCGGATCAAGGAGGAACGTTAGCAACAGATCCAAGTCATCAGCAACAGCAGACTTTCGGAGCGGAACAGCAAGAACAGAATCAGACAACAAGCTTATCTGAGTTCAGCGCAATGAATCCGACGACCAGTGAGGTGGCTCCGGAAATGCTCTACCCCGCAGTATACGAGTCAGCAGGTCTGACAAATCCAGTATCAGAAGGGTATAGCGGAAAGGAGACAACACGCCTTCAAACGGGAACAAACCAGGAAGGGTTGAACGCGCCATCTCAACCGGAGATAACCAATGTGGACCCAAGCGATACGCAGTCATCGAGCAGAGGACCTGCCATTCAATCGGAAGAAAACACTTCAAGGCGTTCCCTCCGACATCGTGGGAACTCCGATCATCAAGGTGCCCACGCATCGTTAGCCATCAACGAATTCATGAATGGTAATAGAGGACATGACGACGTTGGTATGAAGCGGCCCGAGACGATAGAGGTAGAAAAAACGAGAAAGAGATCCAGGAAACGTCGAGCTGCTGATGAGCCAGAGGAAACTTCCGGGGTGAAAGCAGGTAGTAAAGGGAATCAGTTCATCTTAACCTTGTACGGGTAAGTGCTGTTCCTTTTCGTCTACCATTTGAACTATTGGGAGCTGACAATGGCCATTTGACGGCGTGCAGGATGGTCGAGTCGACGAATAGCTATCCACTCATCGGATGGAACTTGCCAGGATCCGCAATCGTTATTCCGGATTCTAAAGCCGTGCGTTTCTCTTCTCCTTCCACTCATTTCTCATCGATGACCTAAACTTCATGTTTCAATATTGCCGCTAGTTTGCATCCTCCCTGTTGAACAAGTATTTCCGACATAGTACTATCAGCTCGTTTGCGCGACAGCTCGTTTCGTACGGGTTTACAAAAACCGAGTTGCCCGCGCGACAGAAAGCATTGGTGAATAATTCTGTTCGGACTGACTCCAGGCAGTAAGTCGTACGATTATTGACCGTCTGGGAGGGTTGAACGTTGACCGGTTCCCTGTAGTTGGACGTTTTCGCACGATTTCTTCTTACGCGGACGCGCAGACTTGTTGGATCGAGTGGTTCCCTCATCATCTCCGAACAGAGTAAGTCCTCCTCTTCCCTTGGGCGCAGATAATCCATTTAACGAATTCACTTGATCCGTTATCCATCAGCCGAAACCGCCAGGAAAGCGGTCTCTCGCGGCCTTGAGACGGGAGGGAGAGGCGTTTGTCGAGGTATTGAAGAGGGAGAATGTACAGTGGCGTGAAAGATGCACGAGAATCGAGCATGCGTTGATGGAGGAGAAAGCTAGAGCGTACCAGTATTATACTTTGCTTGCTGATCGAGGAATCATTCCCGGTAATGCGCGTGAGTCCACCTCCGCCCGTCCCTCTTGAATCCGAAGTTTTGGCAGATACTGAATGATGTATGGCCCCTGCAATGCAGCCATCATGCACATACCTAGTGTTCTAGCCCCAATGGTAGCAACAGATGCTGTGCCTGTGTCACGCCTCCAGCAACCCTCGAGAATACCACAGGCCGACTTGCTGGGACCAAAAGAGCCGGAGGGAGACGAGTTGGTAACCGTCCCGGAAGTGAGCAATCACGGGTCTCCTATTGCGGAAATTGACGCCGATCGCCATAACTCCGAAACGACTTGAACGACGGAGGTTACGGGGCTATGTATCTGCCACTGCGGTATGGTGGAACTGGCGAGAGGCGAGGAGTTCAGAGGTTGCATGATGGTGTAACCGTTTGCCCTGAGTGGGGTGCCTCGCGTATTGTATTTGAGTTGTTGTGATTCGTCAGTTATGGGCGGTCTCCAAGGATGAATATGCTCCTTCTTGGCCCCATTCATGCTCCGCAACGACCGTTGTGCCGAGGTAAGATGCGATGATGCTGGGGTGAAAGCTTCCGACGGGAATCGGCGGGTTGTTTGCATCCGCGTTGCGTGAAACAACACTGTACACTGTGTCGATTATAATCGAACCACACGACACAAACATCTTGCCAGTGCCCAGATAGCTCTGGCATACTCGGTCGCCTCAATCCATCGCCACTCCATCCCTTTCCCTACGATGGCCGATCTCGAGGCCCATAAGACCTACTCGGCCGAGTACTCGGGTCTCCTCAGCAGTCTCTGGATAACATTGGGCGTAGGAGGGGTATGTATCTTGGGCTTTGAAACCCTGAGCAGGATCCCTCGTCGTCGAGGACGAGAAGGGCCACGTTTCAAGCACGGGAAGCGATCCTGGTTACGAGATCTCTTTCGGTCGCCGAGACATTGGAAACGGCAGCGCAAACGGCAATCGTACAGAAGTCTTTGGTCGAGGATCAGCATGGAGCCCGAGGCACACGAACTTCAACTGAGGGGTAACCAAGGCGAACCCAAAGCTGTACCGATGATTGTGGTTTCGGGTGGGGAGAATGAAGATAGTCCGGAGATGAGGGCACAGAAAGTACATGATCGTTTAGGTTCACAGGAAGCGTGGGAATTTGGATAGTGAGTGGCGAAGAACTCTTCGTTTGGACCGTTTGAGCTAATTTCCATCGGTAAATAGCATGTATCAACCAAGAGCATGGAACGCTGTCCAACCTGCTGAACCATTACCGTGAGACTCTCTCTTTTTCTCATACGGTGATGAAAACTGAGTTCCTTTCAATGTTCAAACCAGGAAATGGCCACTGCTGTGGATCTGGAAGGTCTTGAGCTTTCCGGAAAACAAGATGCCTGAGCGTGTGGGCTTGGATTGCACATCGCATACTCGATTCTTGAGAGGATGTGGTATGTGTTTCTTCTAGTTAGGAGTAGTAGATATGAATTGCTGACAACTATTGCTGATGGTAGTCTTTTATGTCATTTTGCATATGTGTACGACGATGATGTGAGTCCTTTGACCTGCAAGGTTTCACTCGCCCGCCTTCTCGCTAAATTTTTCATCTGTAGCGTTCTGTTACCACTGCATTTAGAGTACGCGCCAGACGATTTGGCCCGTTCTAGCATGCTCCGAGCTGGCCTCAGCATTACTGGAAGCGCTGCGGAGCGGAAATGGCTATGGGTTCACATAGTACTGGTAAGCCGCATCCTTTCGAAATAGTGTCAACGTACTTAGTCCTACGTTGTCTAGATCTACTGGCTCACTGTCACATGGGTACTCACCTTAATCTGGGTAGTATGGGGCGTTCTGATGTACCGCAAGAGAGATATAGCGGAACAAAAACTACAACTACAGAAAATTGCCGCCATCACCAAACCCAAGTCACGAGCGCACCTTCTGCGAGAGAAAAGCGAGACAAGCTCCCTTCGCCAAACTGTCACCCGCCCTGACCTATCATTACCACCACAGGCAGTCAACCTTACGCGATCCGATCTAGTCGACTCTACACAGGCATCGACCAGCGCCAGCACGTCGAATCCATCCGACGATAAGCAGCCTTCTACGACCAATGAAAGTCTAGGACTTGACGCTCCAGGCTACAAACGCTTCCGAACTATCCTCGTTACGAATATCCCACCATTCATGCGTGATGAGGCGACCTTGCAGGCATACTTTACCGAACATCTCAGCAAAGCCAAGGCCTCAAACGAATGGAAAGAAATCGTACCGGACTTTGTGAAACGTCAGCTCGATCGTACTCAAGAGTTTGTAAGCACGCCTCGAGCGTCGTTCCAGGGCCAGCCTGGAAGCAGAACTGCGTCGATTCTAAACGGGGCGACAGGTATTGCGCAAGGTTTCGCCTTACGTTCACTAGCATTTTACGGAGAAAATGACGATTCAATCGTTGAAGATGTCATACTCGTGCGAAAGCTCGGCGAGCTGGGCGCTTTGAGGCAGAGAAGGGACGATGTTATCGCGCGTCTGGAGAATGTATGTATGGAGCACACTGATCGCTTAAGTACCAAGTTTGAACTAACACGCCGTGAGTCTAATCAGGCTCATGTCAGACTCGCCAAACGAATCATGAAGGACATGATGAAACATCATCGATCAATACTGGAGCGAGATGCTAACGAAGTAGATACAGAGAAAAGGGATCCTGAACAGATTCTGCGCATGGCCGATCGTCTCAAGCTCTATAAGACAATCAAACCATTCTTGCCTTCGGAAGATTGTGAGAGCGCGGCTGACGGAAGCAAGGAAACTTCCCCCTTCGCCACGGTATGGGAGGCAAGTCATTTTCAACTTCTTAGTATTGCTTTGCCACTTACAAGTTTTGATACAGGCACTAATGTCTTTACCTCCAGAGGTATTAGATCCATATCAACCCTTGACGCGAAAGTTAGGCACTTCAAAAACGATTAACGCACCCCTAATTGATTACCTGGCTTCCAAGTTGAAGATCATTACAGAGAAAATGGAAGGGTTGAAGGAGAAACCGATAACAGACTTTACTCCATCTTCAAGCGCGTTCGTCACCTTGAAGTCGGCAAAGTTGGCTCGACGAGCATTGAAGGAGCTGTCGTCTCATCCACTTTACGCCATGGGATGTCGAACTCAAGCGGCACCCGACTATAGCGATCTTATCTGGCCGCGCCTGAACAGAAGCGTGTTCCGCGCGGATCAAGTGAGAGGTTGGGTGATTGGCATCGCGCTGTTCTTTGTTATTCTGCTCTGGATGTAAGTCACGGGGTTTTGACTAAGAGACTCCTGACAAAGCTAATGGTTTTGCTTGCTAGCTTTCCTGTAACGGCGTTCTGCGGTCTAGCATCCTTATCTACCATCTCGATCTTGGTCCCACCTCTCGCCGACTATTTGAACGGTCATCCATCAGCCGCCAGTTTTTTCGAAGACACGGTGCCTATCATTCTCGTGGCTGGATTAACGCTGGCTGTTTGCCCACTCCTGCTTTTGGTCGCCAACAAAGCTGAGACGCTAATTTGTGGATACCAAGTGCACAATTCGGTACTCCGGAGAAACTGGCTCTTTTTGGAGATCAATGTCGTCATCTTTTTTGCATTGGGACGGACAGCGATCCAGTCATACATTTTCGCAAGGTTGTTAACCGCGCAGACTGTACTGGAGAAAGTTGCTTCAGCTTTCCCCTCCGCTGCGCCTTATTACGCTTCCTACTTGCTGCTGCAAACTGTCATTCAAAGTTTCTTCGAATTGTTTAGACTAGGTGTGCGTACCCCGGACTCATATATACCCTTCAATTGCTGAACTCACTTGCTTCCTGTTAGTTACCGCTTTTGTTTTACGTATTTTCGACGTCGCGAGCGATCACTCCACGCAAAAGAGCGCAGCGGCTTGCTCATTCAACCATATCTTGGTTCTTCTCGATACCTAATTCCCTCCTAGCAATGGGAGTTGTTAACTTGTTTACAATATACAACGCTTTAGTATTGCCTTTTGCGTTTATCTACTATACTTTTGCATTCAGTAAGTCGTTTAGTGATTGACTTGCGACATTAGCTGATCATCTTTGTGATTTCAGTCAATTACAAGAGATCAATGTGTAAGGCGCTTAGCTATGGCTTTGCACTCGCCAGTTCTGACTATTTGCGTTGACATCATAAAGTATGGGTGTACGGAAGACGGTACGAGAATAACGGCAGGCGGAATTGCGTTCGGTATATCCGTTACTCCTTGGATTGTATGTTGGTCACACAGGTACGTCAGAGATCACTTGACTTGAAGGAATGGTGCTGACATACCTTTTCCTCAGTTCTCTCTTTTGGCTTTCATGATCCTCGTGAAGAAAAAGGAATTAGCAGCATTGGCTGGAGTGATGCTGCCTTTGACTGTCTTTGCGAAACTAGCCGGAACCCGACTAGTGAAATTCCGGTTCGATCGGTAAGTGCCCGTGTCAATCAATGCATTCCGTATAGACAGTAGAATTGATCCACACTCCGTGGGTTAGCTTAAGGCAAATTGAAGCGGATCAAATTGATGAAGCTCGAGAAGGCAAAGTTCGCGTGGTTTCTCAAGCCTCCAAGGCTCCGGAGCAACTCTGGTTTCGACTCATTGCTTGGCCGTGGCGATTGTTGGATCGATACTTTACGCTCCCGGCGTCCACGCATGTATCAATGCCGCGACTCCTTGTTGAGTGGCACCAGCCGACTCTCCCACCCACGTCGACATTGGAAATTCCGGACGCAGTAGTTGGACATTCCTACAGTTCACAATGGGATGACATACCGTCTCGGGATCGAATGCAGAGCTACAGTCATCAACCGTGGTACTATGACTCCATCCAGAAATTCTTGTGGTTGCCCCGCGATCCATTATCTACCTTGGATCTAGAGGACACTGTAGAGAGTAAGTCATTATCTAGAAAGATGACCACTTTTGTCAACCGCTTATACTGTTTCCATCCAGCCTCTCTCTGCCTCGTAACAAGTCAAGCCGACCGGGGCCTGCGCCATATCAAACCTATTCCTAGTGAATCGCTCGATACGGAGGAAAAGATCAGTGTGAAGGCATCACAACCCATGCCGAGATCGAACAGCGGGCAATCTTTGATCGGTACCGCTGTTGACGACGAAGACGATCTCGAGGACGACCCGCAAAGCAATCTGATCGGTCGAACTTCCCGTCGCGTGGTTCGGCTAATCAGTCATAGAAGACCCCGGACGGAAGCTTCTTCAGCTACACTGCCCAAACATCGGTTTACAAGGATCAACAGTCATCGGTACAGGTCCGCCAGCACCAGAAGGCGAAGTATCAGTATTGTGTCCAACGAGGCTACGATGGCCGCTGCGGCAAAGGAAGAACTCGAAGAAGCCGAGAAATTGCGCGCACACGAAGAAAAACTAATGCAAGCCGAGATACGAGCTCAGGATTTGGATGCCTCTCATCCTGTCCCCTGGTACAAGGCTCCTTTCCGAAGTCAGGCGTAAGGTCACGCCAGATATCCGTTAGAGTTCGTGGTGGGTACCGGAGTAGACTGATTCGTTGTAAGAAAAACCTGCATGATAGAGATCATCTCCAGAAGGTAAATAGGTCCAGCCAAAATCGTTTTACGTTGTGATATGGTATACTTGAGCCGCCATAGGCCGATATAATCCTGTATCAATCTCGCGTTACCGAGCGATCCCATAATAGCGTTCTTTGGATCCGTTTCGACCTTTTCAGCTCTTTTCGCCTCTTCGCCTTGCCAGACAGCCATGTTGCCAGGCGGCACATTGACACTCGGGGGCCAAAGTCAGGATTAGGTCCGCCCTGACATGGTACAAAATCATTGTCCGATGCCTTTGATATACATTTTTCTGTCGAGATGGAGGATGCGCGCATAAGGAAGTCGACGCAAAATGCTGTGATTTGAATATTTGGGCTTCTCCAGATGTTAAGGCTGCTACTCATGAGTCCCTGTTGCAGCCCCACCGCAGATGAGTTGGAGAGTAATTCGAACAACAAGGGTTTCAAGTAAAGCTCGATTTTCCATTCGACACTGCACGCCGCTTGCCCCATCGTCGTATTCTCAAAGCGAAGCGCTCAAATGGGCGTCAGCTATATCTGCTGTCCATTATGTATGCGGGTTTGATTATTGTTGCAGGCATGTAACTACATCACATCGCCGACCGGGCCGTAGAGGCGGACGGATGGTCGCTAACGCTTATATCATAGCTGCCGTAGGACCTGCCTGGCCCAGAAGGAGAACTGGAGCAACTAATGCAAAAGCTGGGGACATATCCTGTCACTGAGACACCCCGCCTGCTTATTCTTGAATTTCACTGTCCCATTCCTAGGAACAATATGTGTGACTCGGACAGATACCTAGCGTCATTCTGGGGCCGTGCAATTCCAACGATTCGCCCATTCTTTTTCCTTGCGTTGCGACACCGATGTGATAACCCTACGTTAATGATCTTTGTCCATTGTGTCCCACTTGTTCCTCCCTCAAAGTGCATCATTCGCGCAAAAACAACGCAGCACCTGTGTCCGAGAGGGTTTCCCGTTATACGCCACGCGACAGGAGGCGCAGGTTATGACACGGACATGCTTATCCATACTGCGCTAGGGAAGAATGATCTCGAATAGAATAACATGAGATCGCACGAGTCGAGCCCAATTGATTAATACGTCATCGCCTCCTCTTCCTTCTTCCGACGTTCGAGATGCCCTACATGTTCCTCCATTTCTGTCACCTGTGAGTGAATGTCCACAAACATCCGGGATAGGGAAGTGATCTATGGGGAAAACCATCGGTTCCACATCCCTTGTTAACATATGTTGCTAACCTGAACCTAGTTCCCCCTCAACTTATGGAAGAGAACTTACATAGTCGTCGTAACGGCCCAAGACATCGATTACTCGTTCCTGTAACCGGCGGGATGAGGCCACACGGTCCGAATGCTTGACCTGTAACTCCCGCAGTCGGGGCAGTAGGTGCTCGTGAGCTAGGAATTGGGGGACACGTGCGTTCCAGCAGAGTTATAGTACGAATAGAGGGGATCAGTAGGTGTTGCGGACTTGACTGGACGACCTGGTCTTCAGCTAATGAATTCTGTGATACACTTACAAGCGAGATCGCCACTTCCATCCGCCCCTCTTTCTAGCAACACTGCAATTTCCCTGAATGTCCTTTCCGCGTCCTTCAGATCATCGGTTGCACCCAGGACCAGTTCCAGCTTTGTCGCTGCTGGTATAAGGTCTGCAGGACTGACGGCAGGCGTATCTGATGGTGGTGTCCTACGCGAATTTGATGATGTCCCGATAGCTGATTCGCTATGTTGGGTGGGCTCTGGTGATGGGGCAATTGGAAACAATAGGGGCGCTAAGGAATCGTCTAAAGATTAAGGTAGCGATATGAGCATGCCGCAAAAACCATTCGGTGATAAAGGACTTGACGGTAACTGTTTGTTTGAGACTCACATTCGTCCACCAGTCGCCTTAGCGAATCATGCCCACTCTCTAGCACAGCCTCCCGGAGTTGGTGAAAGAGGTTCCCCGTGCGACTCATGACATCCTTCTCGTGAGTATTCTCATCCTCTCTATCGGCCTGCTCACCAAGTGCCGTTTTCAGCAGACTCGGGTCATGCGGAGAAAGAAGCGATTGGCGGACTGTGCTTCCGGGGTTGCTGAGGATGGCTTCCAGCCACTGGAGTCTGAGATGGAAGGCTGTCGATGTCGATGTATCCATTCTTGAACGTACAGGGAGGTGTCCGGTATACCCATCGACCACCCGACGTCGAATGCATCAATACCATCCGTGTGTGTTTCAGCGCGATCGGCGGAAGCAAACGGAATGGTCAGATCGGGGACCCGCATATTTAACAGCTCGCCACATCCTACTTGTCATCTGTCTCTGCGTGAATCAGACCCGGGCCCTTCAGCATAGTCATCGCTGCCCATCTCACCATGCGGGCGCCAGCGTCGTATGCATCCTTATACTTGGTAATAGCGGCTATCGGTTGTCTTCCCTCTGGGTTCGCGAATCCGATACCGGCAGACCTCACCGGAAAGAACCATGTATTCGTCGATGATATCAAGGATTGTCCTTCACTTGCAGGGAAGGCCTCACCCGAAGGGATATATGATATGTGAGTGAAGTGACTCATCTGAATGACGTCGCTCATAGCGGGTGTGCTGCATGTCCGTTATTCAAATCCGACGTCGGGGAGATATTCATTCTATATGTGCCATTTTAGACGACCAGACGATTTCGATGTCGTCATGGCTCTTGGAGATTCGATCACTGCAGGGCTCTTTGCACAGTCATCGAAGCTCACCGAGCAGAATTTGGTCTTTCCAAATCCAAAGAACCAGGAACTGTTTCAATATCCCAACCAGGTGACTTCGGGCGTCCAGGAACATACTTGGCGAGTTCTGCCTGGACTACAAGAATACAGGGGAAGAAGCTATGCAACAGGAGCGGATTCGGGAGCGATAACTTTGCCGAATGTTCGTGACTCGCCATATACCGGGAGTTGTGTAACTCACAGAAATCACAAATTCACGTCACTGTAGTTGATTCAACAATACAAAACCGACTCTATCAAAGGGACTTCGCATCACCACCACCCTCTTCCTATTCTGCCCTCGCCACCACAAACGCGTAAGTTGACACACGAAGCCATCTTCACCCCTGCTGTGCCTCTCACGCACTCATCATCCAGCTACTTGATTGAGTGATTGATAAGCTTCGTCATTCTGTGAATAGCTATTGGTGACCATGTGGCGCGGAACGATGGCCTCAATGCCGCTTTATCCGGAAGCAAGGCTGCCGATTTGCCTTCTCAAGTCAGAGGTACGAACTGCCCGACTAGGAGCCCTCATCTTCTAGACGGCTTAGCCTGCAAAGATCTGAATTGCCCCTTTTAATCCGCCAAAAAGACTATCTTTTGCCGTCTTTAAAGGAGCTCAACGTGCAAGATACCGAGTGGAAGTTCTTGACGCTGAGCATAGGTGCCAATGATGTTGTGAGTCCAGGGTTCACGCATTCGTCAGGCGATCTTCGGGTTGGACATCATCTCATGCGTATACTCCCCCGTTCCTGTGAAAGTGTGATTACTGCTTGGTCGGGAATGATTCTCATATAGGTCCGGGCAGCCCAGAGACTTTTGTCTCTAGTATTGAAACAGCAATAGAGCTCGTTCGTCAGAACATACGTATGTATCATTTCTGTTTGCGCTTTTCTTCATTGTAGGAAATTCACCCTCCAACTCAAAACCTTTCTGTCGAACAGCACGTACTGTTGTCAATGTGGTGGGCTTGTTCACCGTGTCAGAAATCTACAATTTGACTATGAAGGAACCCGCATGGTAGGTCTTCCTACTGCTGTTATCCTCTATAGGCGCGACTTGCTGAAGCCTTCACACATTTCCTTCATTATATCAGTTCACCGCTCTCACTACCCCCCGTCTTCCCCCGATTTCCCCTAGCATGTTCGTGCGCATGGGCACCCGGCGCAATAGGTGATGCAACGAGAGAGAAGATGGATACCCTGGGCGAACAGTATGCCGAGGGCTTGCAACGGATGGTGAAGCGTATACGGAAGAGAGTGGCGCGCGAAGCGGATGGCCGCGCATTAGATTTTGGCATTATTTGGTATGATCAACCTGCCGATTAGCTTGGGTTCCCATTTCTCATTGTCTGATTCTAAATCTTGTCAACTCGTAGGCAACCCGGAAGCTTCCTTCCCCTAGGATCTTTTCCTACCACGACCCTATCTCCCATCGACTGCTTCCACCCATCAGCTCAAGCGCATGAGCGTGTCGCCACTGGCCTGTGGAATAGGCTGGTACTGAATGGGACGGAGAAACGTATACCGATGAACTGGACGAACGAAGCGATACTAGACAAGACGGTCGGGAAAGAGGGCCGAATACGTTGTTTGACATCCGGAGATCGGATTGCCTTTGACTAGACTCGCAAAGTGCTTATTATGATAATCGATGGAAAGCTGAATTGGATGTATACAGTCGACCCGCTGCTTGGTATTCGAGTAAACGCTCATTCGTTCTCTCCTCGCATTTCGAGGCCGCCAGGTTCGCCTTAGCACCAGAAGGGAAGTTCTCATTTTTTGCATAGCCAGCTGAGCTCTCCAAATTTAAGAGAAAGAGGCTCTAGGGTCTCTCGACAACCAAATCGGGACAGGGCTTCTTTACTCAGGCAGCTTTGCTCGCCTCCAGTCATATCAGCCTTGCTGCATCCATGATACTGGTACTACAGGGCGTGTCCAACGAGCTGTTCAAGGCGATTGAAAACACAACCGGCATTTTTCAACTTTGCTGTTACTCCGAATCGCACAGTACTCAGTAATGAAATGATAAGGGATCGCTTTTCGCTCAAGACATTTTTTGTATTGGAACGGGCTTTGTGCACCAAGTAATATGCAGAGATGTGCAGAGTCATTAGCATAATAAGTTATGATACGGCAGTACTGAGCTGCACGCGCCTTTCACGACGAGGACGAAAGTGTATATGGTACTACAACAATCAGTCGGAGCAGACTCGAACGACACCCAAGCGAACTTGGTCGCAGATCAGGTGGTTGGTACACCCAAGACGTCGAAAAATCCACCGCGTTGATCACACCTGCGGCTTATTCCTGCTTTGTCTGGAGCGGTGTGGTTCACGGATGGTCCGGAGCTGTGGATCTAGGACCTCCATCAGGAAGGAATGAAGTTGCCAACAATAGCGGTAGGGAACCCATATCTGGAAATGGAAAGAGATCAGGACGCTGAAGCTGTCTTTGAACAAAACATGAACATACGAATCCCTTCTAATAGTGAAGCTAAAACAGCATTTGACTGTCCTCACGCCCTCATCGCCGCCTGCCGTAGCATTTGCCTTTGCTTGATTAGGGGTCACTGAGCCTGGCTGTGACTCAGTTTGTGTCATCATCAAACTTGCCGGCAATGCAAAGTTTGACGTTTTAGGCGATGACGTTGGTGTATTCGACGTGGAGGGCGGGGCAGGCCCGAGAAGAGGGGTCGTGCTTGACGCGTTGACACGAGTCAAGTGATCCGGTATACGAAGCGTGCAAGTTGTATGTAAACTTTTGCGACCTGTGCGTTCCATTACGCAATCAGCCAACGAATGACAGAGGAATCAAGAAGTTCTACGTACCGGAATCGAATGCGATGCTGCCAAAAAGCTACAGGAACAGCAAGGCGAAAGACATGATCAGATATACGAGTGGTGCGAACACGACAAATTTTCTGCTTACCTGATAGTATTGCACCATGCTCTCCTCTGACATCAGCTCGTAAATCCCAATTTTTCCTCCCCGAAGCAAGGCCGAAGGAATTCCGGTAAGTACCGAGAACTCCTTGTTGGCTTTATATATCTCGCCCGTTCTTCTCCAAAGACAAGCGGGAGTATGTATAGCTATATGTGTCGTGTAAGTGAATCTGCAAACACGTCCACGAGCAAATCAGAACTGACCTGAGAATACTCGGTCATAGTCCAACATCAATCTTTCAAACGCTTCTTCCACGAATACCAGATCGATATCGCTTAATGTTTGACTGATCGCCCGAAAGGCGGGCCGGAAAACCGAAAGTGGTCTGAGGATGGCCTGACGTGTTGCAGGAGACGGCACACTGCGACGCGAACGACAGTTAAGAAGCGAAAGGAGTTTACTCCACCAAATTGAACTTACTTTTTCTCGAGCCATTTGTACATCTTTGCGTAACCTCGACTGTAATCATACGGCTTGAGAAGACCGGCTTCGTATTTCGCCTTGATGACTTTGGCAAGCCGTTCGTCTCGTGTACCTGAAGCTTGGTCTGCTGCAGCCAAAAAGTATTTTTCGCTATGCCGGAAATACGAGAAGAGAATCAGCCGTCGTCATTGAGGCGAGTTATGTTCGGCCGGCGAGGTAAACTTACGCTTTACTGGCTTTTGGCAATATCGGCTGGGACAAGCCGTCTTCCTCAACTTTAACAAGGGGAAGTTCGGCATTGCCTTGCTCCATCTCAACCACCGGACGGTCCTGACCTGACAATTCTAAATCTCCTAGAACCGCATTACCAAACCCATCACCCAATCCACCGCTCACCCCTACTGTACTTCCAAGTCCAGCAAGATCCAGACGGTTATCACCAAAGATGTCCCCCAGACCCCCAGGCAGTGATGGGATACCCAGGCTTTCCAGGAAATCAGAGAGAACACCGAATTCGCCGCCTTGTACTTGCCGTGACAGCCTCTCTGTTGCGGTAGTGCCGTAATTGGTCACGGTGGCCTGAGGAGGAAGATCCGTTGCTCGAGCTCCGTGTAGAGGTTCGTTCACTGAGGGTATCCCGCTCGCGTAAGATGGCCCACTACCATTTCCCCCAGCGAGATCCTCTGCGGTATCCCGTTCGATTTGTTCGGTAGCCGTGACGTCGGTCGTGGGCCACGAAAGATCCATTTCAGGACCAGATGAAAGGGTTGGATTGCCCTTTAGGTGCGACATGTGGATATCGATTTTTTCCGCTGCGGTCCCATCGCCGGGAAGAAGTGGCCATGCAGGTGGCAACGGCATTCCTGTGGAGTGCAGATTCCCAGTGTCCGCTGTACCTGCTGGTCCTTCTGCTCCGGACATGTTGTACAGATTCATCCTGGCTTTCAAGTTAGCTGGCGGAAACGCGTTGTCCATTCCATCTCCTTGCGAGCCCGATCTTCGAGTTTCTTGATTTGTCGACCAGAAATCGAGTGAATTCTGTTGAGCCGCGGTGCCGCCGATAGGTTCCGCTTTGTTGACTTCCGAGGGGCCATTCAAGCCGGACGATGAAGACTTCTGCCGTTTCCTGCGATTTGATCCTTCTCCCGGCGATTGTGAGCGTTTACTACTCGGGTCTTCCGATTCATGCCCTGACGCTTGAGCTCTGCTACTCGAAGCGGCAGTTTGATGGAGACCATCTTCCACGCAGAGGTTTTCGATCCCTCGCTTGATACTACGACAAGAAGACAATTAGGGAAAGAACGTTATGCCGTGCAAAGCACTTGAACTCACCATCGTGCACAGGGCCGCTCGTGATCGCATACCATGTGACTATGCGATCGGTTTAGTAATGGCATCAACATGCCTAAAACACTACTCGCTTACCTTCGTCGACAATAAATACACGCCTTTGCCTTGTGCTTCTCCTTCGGACCTCGCGTAGAACCTGTATACCCCGGCTTCTTCCCCTTCTTCTGCGCAAGCTTCTTCCCTTCCTCTGATACCTGTTGCTGCTGCTGCGTATTCCCTTCATTCCGGATAGGTGCAGAGGAGGAAGAAACTCCCGGGTCTTCCGAGATGATTGAAGAGGAGGACGCCGGTTGATGCTCAAACGGTGGTCGAGGCGGTATACTCGCTGGGGCATTGACGTCCCCCTGCCCCACGGACCCAGCATTCCCTCCTAGCTGAGCACGACCAGACTCCCCAGAATCCGCCGTCAACTTCCGCTTTTTCATGGCCGCTGCCGGTGCTGGTTGCTGGTATGTATTTGATCTGGTTTGATTTTGGGAAGAGATATGAAATACTTGCTGAGCAGGGACTTGTGGCTGAATCGGGACGTTGACATTCTGCTGCTGCTGCTGAGGGGCGAATGGATAATGCGTATGTTGCTGAACAATGTTCCCATTCCTCGGTGCTCGGCCTAGGACTCCAGGAGGCAATGGCTGTCCAAGTCCATGCGTGCTATAAAGGCCTGTGGGAGGTGGCTGGTAGTTCCCCACCATTTCCACTGACTGCGGCTGAAATTGTTGCTGTTGTAACTGCGGTGATTGCTGAGATGGAGAGGTGTAGAAATGGATTTGCTGTGGAGGTGACTGGTAGAGCTGGACCTGTGTGGGCGGTGAGGCAACGATTTGGATCTGAGCAGGGGGTGACTGGTAGGCCTGGAACTGGGGCGACGGTGTGTGATACACCTGTGGCTGCGACGGTGGTGATTGATACAGCTGTCCTTGTGTCGGCGGCGGTGACTGAAGATTCGGGTTGATGTTGCTGGGCACGTAAATGTTCTGTTCTCTGAGGAACCGACGATAAGGCATGATGCCACGGGGCTCTGCCACGCCACGATATGCGATATGCTGTTTGAACACGAAACGGATACCTGGTGAGCCGAGCGAATGTGTGTCATTCGGGAAGACAAACTCACGTAGACGGACGGTTGCTCCGGATTAACGGAAGAAGATGCACGGGCGATCGGGTCCTGCGAGGCTTTTCCGCACAAGCTCACTCAGAGGACACGAAAGAAACGGTCTTCAGGGTATGGATGATACCATGTCCTGCGACGGTAGAGGTCTATCGACACGAGTGGTACGACCAAGGTGAAGCGAGGAAAATTCGGAGCCAAGGGCAGCACTCAGACGCTGAAACAAGGTGTGAAACGATATTGGCAGAGATGGGTTTATTGACCCGGTTCACCGTCAGAACGCGAAAGAAGGAGGTGAGTAAGCACTGAAGCCCTGCCCTTTACGTGTGTCGGCTACAGTTGCCGGTTCCAAGAGACGGCATTGAACCCTGACTGACGACGGACGACTAACCACCAAGCACACGGTCCCACAGCGGTTTAATACAAATCCACGGCTCGAAATACTCCGACCTCGTTCCCAGCACCCAGTATTTCTACAAATCGCTCAAGGAATTACCAAAAACTGGTCCTTGGCCAGAGTTGGTCGCTGGTTTAATACAAATCCTCTATCGCTCTTACGAGCTACGAGCTCGAGCTGTGTGACTGCCCTTTGCTGCTGCTATTCAGCTTGCTATATCTATCCATCAAATAATTGCAGCTTCAATTGCTCTTAACAAGGAAGGCCAGCTGGAAGTTCAGCAGACTCGAGGTGACATCCTTACTGACAGTAGGTGCCAGCGCGCTAGGTGGGGAGAGTAAGGAGCTCGGACAAGGATGTGAATGGAGCTAACACCTCAGGCACGCGACGTTATGTAACCGTTCCACCTTTCTTCATTCCAGACGTCATGGAGCCCTTCTGGCCTACGGCCAAGGCGTCACTAGTTGGGAGGCAGTTCAAAATCCAGCAATCAGGCATGAGCCATTGCATCGTGCATTCAAAGTGGCAGAGAAGTTTAAACGATGGAGCAGTAGCTGAGGAGAGCTCTGAACAGCTTCTTCCTCGTCAATGCTCAACGCTTCGAGGCCAATTCCTGCGCATGAGTAGGGGCGTCAGCCTCGACCTCGGGCAGCACAGACGGCATTCACTCTGCAAAGATTACTCGAGTACATGATCATGAGAGGGGTTGACACTTGGCGACTCGACCACTGCTGCAGTCTGGGTAAAGAACCGGACAGCTGGCCGAGGCGAGCCCGAGACTTGGCGCCCCGGCGGCCGGGGGAGCGCGAGAGCCACACTGATCGAGTATGCTGGGTCACGTTTCTGGTGTCCAGGACGCGTCGGGTGCGCCCGCCGAGCGCGTCAGCTTGCCTCGCCCGGCGAGCATCTCCTGCTCCTGCATGAGAAGTTTATTTCTGCTTCCCCCTGCTGCTAGCGTTCATGCTAGGGATACGTAGCACGTCCATTACTTGAATCCTCACCTGCACTGGGAGATACTCAGCTCTTCCAAGACAGCTCGCACACGATAGATTCTCCTTCAACCGCAGAGGAGACGCCGAGAGAGAGACCGCATATTTGCATACAGCCTGTAAGCATCGTATCTGACCAGGAGACGGTACGACCTTTGATGCCAGGATTTCTGATCTCAACTGCTCACTCGCTCATCAACCTGTGTATGCGCTGCCTTGATGTCCGATATGTCGTCCTGTAGTCTGCTCGACCTTCTCGATGGATCCGTGAGAAGAGGCTCTTGATTGTACAAAGCCTTGGATCTGAAGTAGTGGAGAGGAAAGGGGAATGCCTCGATCTCGGTAGTGGTGGAGATTAGCTAGAAAACGAAAATCTCAACGCATGGGAAGCAGTTGAAACACACAGTCTCTTGCGACAATCGATCAGTACGGGAACCCCGACAACGTTCCATTCTTTTCGTCCATCTCATAGGTTTCTGGTCATCGTATCAAGCTCTGCTGTGGTGAGCGGGAACCAATCCCTCGTCCGCCATGCCCCGTATTCCCGTCCGAACGGAGCCCTACACTTCGTCGACTCGTCAACACCGGCATTTCAAGTCGAAACGGGATCTCATTCTTCGCACCCTCGGAAAATCCTCCTACATCAATGGCTCTCAATTTGTCATTGCCTGGATATCAGCAAAGGGCGAAGTGGAGACATATGCCTCGGAAATGCTACAGGAAGCCGTTGATTCGATTCTGGATTTAGAGCTGTTAAAGGGATTAGCAACACAGGTGCGGGATGGTGCCGATCGCAAGAGAGAACAGCTGGAAGAGATCCAGAGGAAAAGAAGAGAGGATGGTGGTCTGCTGGACGAGCAGGGAAGAGTTCTCGATGAATGGGCCGATATGGAACCGGCAGAGATGGCGAGCCATTTGTTAAGAAGCGCGAAAAAGGCAAAGGCGGAAAAAGTGGCCGCAGAGAAAGCTGCACAGATCGGTGCCCCCTCCTCAACACCAGTCCAGCGCAAGGGTAAACAACCGATCCGGCCATTGTCGACCCCACTACGACGGCTACAGGAGGATCTCGAGGGAGAGGAGACATTGGTAGCCGATGAGGATGAAGACGAAGAGGAAGGGGACGAGTTAGACGCCGAGGAGGATGGAGAGGAAGAGTACGAGGAGGAGGCGGAAGAGGTTGATCGTGATGTGCCGATGGAGAATGCGTCGACCGCAACAAAGGCTCCTGGTGCCACGCAACACGAGCAGCAAAATTCCGAGGCGGAGAACGGCGATGTTACCCTCGTGGACGGCAGTTTCCATACATTACTTGCGACTCCAAGCGACGAATCACTTTCGGCTATGAAACGGAATTCTAAACTCGAGGATCAGCAGGATAGTGTAACAGCGCCGCCGCCAATTTCCGTTGCAGCGAACGTTCGACAAGTACAAGTCACGATGACCGGCTCTCCGTTGTCGATCCGGAACTCATCAAAGGCCTCCACCAGCAAGCGCGGGACAATCATGACGTCGACTCCTTCACGACCGACATCCATCTTTCCAATGTCTCACGCATTCGTGACTCCTTCAACCACGTACGCCGGAAAACCGGCTCGGATTATCGCACCCACGCCGAAAAGCGGCAAGACGTCGGGACTGATGAATAATGTTCTTGAAGGTTCATCTGGGCCTTCGAAGGCGACGACAACGGCCATGCTCGGACCTTTGCTTACACTGGACAAGCCACACATACCGCGTCCTCTTGCTCATGTTCGAACACCGTCTCATGTGAATAGTCATTCGAATTCACTTTCCGGTACACCGAATACGCCATCCGTTCAGACAAGGTCGATCACGGTGCCTTATGCAGATCTCGTGGATTGGTACGCGGACAGGTTCGATGCGTTACAGCAGGCAACTTGCAAGCTTGTAGTCAAGACCTGGATCAAAGTCATCGAGCCTAAGAAGCAGAGCAAGTTTCCGTACAATCGAGGGGAGGAGAGTAAACCTGGCTGGTGGCCGGAACATATCCGACATAAAGAGCCGGATCACCTTCAGAAACCTGGTAAGTGTTTTTTGATAGGTGATGTTGGTCACTGTACTCGGCCTGATACTATCGGGATTCGTAGAACGTGCTCAAATCCTTGTCGCGATTATCCGCTCCTCGGTTGTACCCGTGTCGAAACTCGAGTTGTCTACCGCCGAAGCGACAGCCTACATCTCTCAGCCCAAGATGAAGATTTTGAGAGAGATATACAAGGTCGCCAAGGAGGACGAGAGGAAGAGGAATTTGGGAGATGGTAAGCCAGCTTTTTTTCTGTTTCCACAAAGTATTGGAGCTAATAGACGTGCCGCATCGTCCAGAGTCCTCCGACATCGTGGTAAACGTGCCTGCGTCGCCTGTTTCGGCAGGCGTGAGTATTCCCAGGCCATCAATCTTGGAAGAGATTGAGATGCATATGGTGGACGATGTTCCTGGTCAACGATCCCGCCGTCCTTCAAACGCGACCATTTTATCCGAAAAGGAGTATCAGTCCGCACATGACCTCGCTTCACCCTGTGTCATTGTTCCGTCTGCATCAGCCACATTCTCCGCCTCCCGGCACTACAAGGGGGGATCCATCGGTGAATCCGTCTTCCTTGGGGCAGGAGCGATGAAGAAGAGAAAACTCGACGAGTCGACACAGTCCAACAAGGAGAATGTGAACCCGATCCACGCGGGATTGTCAAAGGCCGCTAAAGCTCGCAAAATCTCGAAAACCCCATTAACGGATTCTGCCTCGGCTCTGCACAATTCGATGATCCGACCACAATCAACTGGAGGGATTCGCAGAGGCAAACACCAGACAACGCGGCAAGGGCAGCGTAACAGCGCTGCTGGCATGAACGACTCGATGCATGCGCCGTTGTCGCTGCCGCTGTCTGGAGTCGGGTCGCCGTTGATTCACCCTTCCAACCCGAGGCCATGGTCTGCAAACGGAGCTCGAAGTCTGGCCGGTGGGGACACTGTAGCCTGGATGACTTCTGACACACCGATGAACCAACGGCAACAACGGCTGCAGCAAGTCCAAGGAGAAAGCATAGTCCGGCCGATGTCTAGCGATTCAGCGCTCGCCTGTACGCCCCAATTCGGGCTCAACGGCATGTACAGTGCAAATCCTATTGGTCAGCCCAACTTTGCTAATCCCGCAGGGCACTATCCAGCGCCAGGAGGAATGGTACATCATTCCGGTTCTGCCACTGGTCAAGGTAACCTCGATATGTACTTGGCTACAGATGCAAATGGCCAAGTCCAGGTGTTTCCTCCCAACATGATTCCGATACCTTCCACAAGTCGAGGATCCTTTGCACTGCACCAAACCTCGAATCAACCACCTCATGGCTTGCAATACGTTCCTTACGGAGTGCAGCCTCAAGGCATGCCCCCTTTCTCCAGCGTACCACATCAAGGCACGTTCATGGTCTTTGAACCCAATCCAAACTTCATGAGAACAAACTCGATGACTAGTTCCGGTAGCTCTGGTGGAGAAAGCCGGCCTCAATCTCAGCGGCAAGGTACTGGCCATCAATCACAGCAGCTACAGCAACAACCATCGCAGCCTTCATCGCAGAATCACTTGGCTGTGGGTGGCGCACAAGGGTACATGTATCCGAGCATGCAATATCCATCACTCGAATATCAACCCATGTACGTCGCTGCGGACCTGAATGAGAGCAGTAACGTACACCTCTCGCACCATCACGCGCATGGGTTCACGACCGAGTCGGGTCAATTGCCGCCGTATGCACCAGGAATGGCGGGTCAGGTACCGGATGATAATATCGCCTCTGTCAACGGATCGACAGGTCATACCGGCAAATCTGGGAAATCAGAGCAGTCGGCAGCAGAAGGCGTCATGGAAGGCAAGAGGAACAACAATAGTTCTTCTGTTGGAACACGACCTGATGCTGCTGCGAGCATGGGGATGACGATGAATCTGCCGCTTTCAACGGCCAACCATGCGAACATGTCGTCCACAATGGGCGGGTTTGAGCCGACAACTGGAGGCATGTCTAGCCTTGTCGGCAACGAGGATGGAATGACGACTCCAACGTCGACGACAACTACTGCAGCAAGTCAAAGGCAGCTGCACGTCAAGCTCTTGGAGCGTACGAATCATGCGGGAGGTGTCGGGGAGGGTACGAGGATGCAAGCGATCCCATCGGCATCTGTACTCGATGCAACGGCCCCTAGTACGGGAGCGGGAACGGCCGGACCGACGGTAATGGAGTCCACGCAGCCGCCCGAGATAAGCGAGATGGAGACGGTGGAACGCGAATTTGTCAAGTTTTCCGATGGGAGCGACCGGGAGAATTTCTGGACACACGAGGCGCTCTGAGAGTGCCTCTGTTGTGCGACGGTGGGTAGCGTGAAGGCATGGCGGAAAGGGGGAACGTAGGCTTACTGGACGGGTTTCAACAGTTAGGGAATATGATTGAGGGATTACGGTAATGACTTTGGACGAAAACATTTTACGACACTGGATGAAAGAGAACGTTTTCTTTTTACGCGCGGCGTTTGTTGGATCGGAGAGGGCGAATGGGGTTTATAAGGTTAGGCCAGGTGCTTGACGATCGGACGAGGCATTTCTTGGCGTATTTGTTATGTATGTATATAGCTCTTCGAATGGAGACAGAATAGAACACGCTTTATGTATCTCTCGCGAGACTGTCGTTGTCAACTTGTGGCGTTTCCTCATCATGTAGTCTTATTTAGCAGAGCAGAAGTATTCAAGGAAATATGCATCTGAGATAAGGAATTGCGAGTCCCGTTACTACTGTAAGCGCTTGTCGATATCCGCGCAAGGCCGTCGCGCCTTTGTGATCGGACATCATCTCGGTGTTCGTAGACAATCCTTGATCTGTCGACACATGTCTCATGTGTCAAGCACCTTGATCGTCAAGTATCATCCAGTCTTTGCGCCATACACGAGAAGCATCGGCGTCGAGCAAGCTCATCTCGTATTTCACTCGTTACATCGGGCACGGGATCCGCTCCCGCGAAAGCTCGCAGCCGCAAGTGGTGAGTTGATCGGGAGTGTTGCTCTGTAACCTCTGCGACTGAGTCTACAACTTCTTAGCTTCCTCCTCGCATCTCGGATGACACACAAGTATGAAGCTTCGCGAAACAGATGATCGGGCGAATGACACGGACCACGTCGACAACGGAAGTCTTCCAAAGGCCGTTGCGGACCTAACACGCGCGGAACAGTGTCTTCATGACGACCCTGATGATTATCTACAATCAGATCAGCATGCGATCGGACAGCGAGCCGACTTGTCCTCTCACACACAGAAAGAACGGTTGAGTTTGGAAGACATTGCGAATACACGGGCGTCGGATGCATTAGAGGAGGAGCAATCGAATAGAGGAACCGATGTCCGGCATGATGGGATCTCTTTGGATGAAGCCAAGAGAGATCATTCACGTGGTCCCTCGAGACCTCCAGAAGCGAGTGCTGGCGAAGATGCTGACGAGACAAATCGAGGAGCGCATGGACTTCCAGGAAAACGGTCGCACTCTCAAGCGGACGATCAGGAGGATGAGGGGGAATTGAATAACCAAAGACGCTCGTCAAGGACCAAGAAACCCCTCGCACGGCCTGCTCCGAAACGCACTAAAACTGGAAAAGAGACACAGGTCAACCATCGTCTCAACGTACCTAGTTCGCCAAATCAATCAGTATCAATCACACCAACAAAGAAATATTCGACCGACACAGGCATTTCAGCGGAAAGCCTGATAACTTCATCCACCCCTGTTGGCACGGCAAAATCCAAAGTCCGAGTAAGCGATATCTCAGTATCCTCCATCAAGAGTCGCGCATCTAGGTGCAAATCTCCAAACTGGAAAAAGAATGATAATACCGGCAATTGGACAGACGAGCAAAAGGCTTTGATGTCGAATCTTCTCAAACAACAAATGACGCTGAACGGCCAGCAACAGAGCACATTAACCACTATTATTTCGAAAGTCGCTCCTGCCAAATCCTGGGTTCCCTCGCAGCCGGTGAATCAGCAAGCTGCTCTAACCATGCCACAAACATACCAGATGTCAGTCCCATTGCCTAATATGCGGCAGGCAACACGTATTCAAGAGCAGGGGTTGGACAATGACCTAAAGACTTATGGAACGCATCAGTATGAGGAAACGTATCAAGCAACACACGACTACTATGAACAACCGCAATATGATTCAGTAGCCATGGCGAATGTGTATCTTTCGGACCAGCATCATGTTTATCAGACACCGCCTCAAGCTCATCTTCGTACTCGCGCAATGCTCAATAACAACACGTATAAACCTGAAATCGATCCTACACTAGTATTACGCGATACAGCTTATCACATGGACAGGTCTCCTGATAATCAGCATGAACGATTGCTTGACCCAATTGAAGGTACCGAGCAACCTTTACGCCCTGAACATCAGCAGCCCTATGATTCCTTACTACACGGTGTACATAACGGCCATCAGCAACACGTAGAACCGGAATCAATGCGGATAGAGCACGCCGGTCTCGGCCACTCTGATCTGACCGATATCGCCTTCCATAATGGATCGAACGAGCACGAAGAGCACGAAGGCTTGACTCGCGATATCTACTTGCCGTTCAACGCTTACATCGAATCTACGACGGATATGGATGCAAAGTATGTTTGAGTATGCTATTCGCTCTGTCTTACAGGATACCGTGAGGTTCAAGATACGGAGCTACACACGGGTATGTCAATGCAGCTCATTTGAAATCCCCGTCAGCGCGATCTAGCATCGCTTGTTTTTTCGGGCCACCGAAGTTGACATCGCCTTCACCGAAACTAGGCATCCGATAGGGTGGGGAACATGTGGCTCGCCAATTTCATATGATGTCGTCTGACGTCGACAGAAGTTGGCTCCGATAGAAGCAGTTTCAGGAGGACTTCTGTCAGAGAGATCGATGGAGGTAGCTCGATTTTGAGCCTTTTTGGGGTGTACGATCTAGTAGTTTATGTGTGCCACTGGTTGTACTGGGATGAATTCATTATCGTTTGAAGCAGTATGCATCAACTGAACAATCATGGTGATCATCGTCGCGTATGGTTGCTGCAGCAGCATGGGAGACCGACATAGCCACCTACATTCGTCATCGAAGACAAATAGCTTCCGCAGCGACCGGTGTTGCTGCCACTCTATATAGATTCTGGACGAATTCGGAGCGTTGCATGCTGCTCGATCCCCTTTATCCGCCATTCTTGTGCTTCATTCATCAGCACGCATCACTATCTTCGCCATGCCAGGACCTCACGCTGAATCAGCAGCATGTGGTGCGGACTGTGTGGCCGTCGTTCACCAACACGGCAAATCTACCGGCTCCAAATTCGACCTTTCCTTGCCCTTGAGCGGTACGATCTCGACCTATATCTCATGTCCTCCGGGGGAGACTGTAGATAGTTTGAAGGAAAGGAAGGCGAAAGCAGTGATTCTCTGGTGTTGCGACGTGTATGGTCCGCATTTTCTTAACAATCAGTTACTCATGGACTGGCATGCTGCAAACGGTTGGTTTGACATCCCTACGCTGTTGGTTGCGATACTATACTGATTCTTACTTTTGCCTCAAGGATACCTCGTGGCCTCGCCCGACTTCTTCCACGGAGAACAGCTCGACACTTTCCGGTCAAACCCCGATTTCTCCCTGCAAGAATGGATTCCTAAATGGAAAAAGACGGTCAAAGACGAACAGGGCAAGGATATCGACCGAACAAGCCTATTGTTGAAAGAATGGGTTAAGGAAATCAAGAAGATGTATGGGAGCTCGGAGACAAAGTACGCAGTTATCGGTAAGATTTTGGTTTCCTGTAAGTACAAGGTGATGAAGGCTGATGCAACTTGCCCGCATCGCAAGGATTCTGCTTCGGTGCGCCTTATGTACTCGAGTATTGTACGTCACTATCTTCCCAATTATCCCATTGTATTCTCATTGAGGATACTATGCTACTACAAACACACAGGCTCTGGCGAAGAAGTGTCTGCAGGTGAGAATTGCTCCTCCTGAAATTTACGTCGCACCTCCTTCGTTTATCAAGGCATGTAATCCAGGTGCAATCGTTCACCCTGCACACCTCGATGATGACGAGGCTTTCAACAAACTCAAGAAACCCTTGTACGCATCACTCGCAGGTAAGATGCCATTGTCCTCTCCTGCTATGTGCAGTCGTCGACTAAACTTGCTGGTCATGACTATTCATAGAACAAGACCGACACTTTGGTCCCGAACGCCGAAACACACTGATGGCAGCTCTAACCCGCTTATCTACTCCCGAAGCACCAGACGGAATGTCAGGGGAAGTCGCCGGAACATCGGGCTATGATTACATGGTGCAAGTGTTCAGCGGTGTCATGCATGGGTTCGCTACCAGGGGTGATATGTCGATTGAAAGGAATCGCTGGGCAAAGGAGACCAGTGCGAAGGCTTGCAAAGAGTGGTATGTCAATTGGCAAAAATCCATGGTCGACTCTATCCATACTCAGATACCTTCATTTCGTTCGAGCTTCAGGTTTGATAGATTCCTGCTTTAAGCCACCCAACGAATTGCTTCATCCACGAAGTGTATAGCACTGATGATAGACGGTCACGTTGTTGTAAAGATAGGGTCAATATCGCGACACAAAGGGCGGGAAAGGGCTGTCCCAGATATGACGTTCCATCCATCGGGGCAAGTTTCAGAGCGATGGGCACTTGTGGAGAAGGAGTTAATAAGATAGCTGAGAGAGATCGAGTGTTTGCTATGTTATTGCTTTTCGAGATTCTTGCACGCCATATATTAACGGTCTTTTTTACCTTTTTGTGGCATGGCATACAGCTTTCCGCCATCACCTCTTGAGCTAGACATGTCCTCTTCGAGAGCATGAATGTGGTTCTTCATGGCGATGCGGGTGAAGAAGCAAGGATAGAAAGCATTCACTGGCTACTACAGCTACGCAGCAAGAAGATGGTTCTGACCACTATCTCGATTCTTAGCTTCCACTTCTTCCCAGTACCAGGAGGGATGATTCGTGATTTAACACACTAGCCGGGCACCTTCAGACTCGATAGCTATACGGTATCAGCTTCCTTCGAGCGCACGAGCTGCAAGGGTGAAAGAGGTCAAGGCGAAATGCTGCCTGATACCAGCTTCGGATTCAACTGCTCGGATAGAAGGCGATCGAGCACCTGATACAACGTGAGACATCCATCATCGCTGAAAGGAGGTACCCTATGGCATTTATAGGAAAGTCATATTGAGACTCTTTATTGTTATCTTCCGCGGGGTCAGCGGTTGGGCCTTTGACTGCACTTCCGCTGAAATGTCTATACTGCGGCCCTTTGGAGCAGAAGATCTGTTGAAGATTAACGCTGTAAACGTCGACGCCTGGACAGAGACGGTGTGTGATACATCCGATGTTTCTCGGCTCCTCATTGGTAACTCACTGACCTCTACGCCGATCTAGTATTCCTCCTCTTTTTACTTGCAGTATCTATCGACATGGCCTGACTATTCTTGTGTCGCAATCGAACCCCATAGTGAAAAGATCAATGCGTATAGTGAGATCTACTTCTTCGATGCTATGATACACCTAGACCCTAAGAACTGACGGTGCACTCTCTAGTAATCGGAAAGCATGAACCACCAGAGCCCCATCATCTTCACCATGGTCATGTCACAGCGCTTTCAGTATCCCCTCCATATCGTTCACTGGGTCTTGCGAAAAAGCTTATGGGCTTTCTAGAACAACGTTCAGGGCCCGACGCGCACAATACGTGGTTTGTCGACTTGTTTGTTCGGTGCCTGAACGACAGAGCAATTCAGATGTATGAAAAGATGGGGTACAGTGTGTATAGAAGGGTGGTTGGGTATGTACCGGTCGCATGCCAAGTCTGGTGGTTTCCAATTGACGCTCTCACGCTACATAGGTACTACAACGGAATGGAAGGCGTGGGGAACAGCCCAGATCAATTAGATGGATTCGGTGAGTCTGACAGCTTGAGAAAAGGCAAGTTATCACGATCTCATACCGCGGCCATGCTAGATATGCGGAAATCCATGGCTCGAGACACTGTAAGATCAGTCTTTCTTCTCCTTTCCGGGAAACTAATGCTGACCATTCAGTGATATCTCCCATCAGGATCGCAAACATGTAAGGTCCAACGGTAGAGAGGTTCGTGTCTCGCCTGGAGAAGTGTGGGCGTGAACGCATTCCAGTCCGTCTTTCGCCACAATCATTGCATGAGCGCCTGGACCTCCTTCGTCGATGTAGCATAAGGATTTTGGCTAATTTTACATGGAGCAATTTATTGTCGTGAGAGGAAGACCATATATCCTTGATTATATTACATGTTGGATTTTGCGGTCAAAAGCCGTTGATGGATAATCTACCTCTCCAGCACTCCTTCAAATTCATTGTTCATCGCCCTCGCTGCTGGGGCGCAGACCGTCCATCATCATGGCCACTTCAGTCGCATCTACTAGCGTTGTATCTGGATTCTCTTCGCCTAACCGATCGATCTGCCCCGAGGCTGATGCTGATGCCGATTCTGAAGTCTGAAGGGCAGGAGAGGCAGCTCGAGCGTCCACATGTGACAAAGCGTCCCTGAAAGGCAAATCATCTTCGTCCTCCTCCTCGGACACTGCTTCTGAATATGTCGAATTTGCCGAACGCTTCCTCCGCTGTTGCGATGCCGTTGCGGCAGCCACGCCAGCTGCCGATACTCGTCTTCCTGGGGTAACCTTGACCCACCGACGCCACCAGGATCCAAGCACGCGTTTGATACGGTTGTCGAGTTCCAGGTACTCGATGTTCTTGATGAGACCTTGCCATGATACATGACCCCTGGCAAGCGCTTCTTCGAGATGCGATGAGTCGCCCCTGGATTTGTGAGCCAGGTTAGCTGGGATCTATAACTAGGATCGTCATGAGACATACCAATATAACCAGTGCGCCAACACTCCAAAGCTCTTTGGATCAGGCAATGGTAGCCATACGGTAGTTAATGTTCCCGGCGTTGTTGTAAGAACTTTAGCTCCCTTGATTCTCGATGAGGCCGAACTGGGTGTCATCGGATCACCTGCAGAATTTGCGCCGCGAGCGGTTTGACTCGATCCAGTCCTCTCTGGAAAGGATGACGTTGCTGAATGTGCAGTATGTGGTAATGGAACAGGCTCCGAAGATGTATTATGGGAGGGATCCAGTAGCTTTTGTAAGAGCGTTGACTGAGTCACTAGGTAGTCGCGGTGTAAGAAAAAGCTCAAAAACTATAGAGGCAAAGTTAGCCTCTGGCGAAAGCTCCCGAAAGCGAAGGCGCTTACTTTGGGATCTTTGTCGGGTTCCGCTTCAGAGGACGAAGATGCAGTTTCCATTCGGACGTGCGGTGAAGTTGCACCAAAGGTATTCGCCGCGGAAGAAGGAGAAGCATGCGTCGCGCTTGGATTAGAATCCGATGGCTGAGGAGGATGAAACCTCGGCGAGGAGGCAACCATGGGTGATTGCAAGATGGATAATGTTGAGGGCGAAGGGGTCATTTGACCAGGATTTCTGACTGGGATAACTGGTGTGAAAATTCAGTATACTTACTCGTGACGAAAGTCACAACAGGCAGCTTACTGATGCGGCAGTCCGCCGTTGCTGATCGATTCCAAAAGTGGGCCGCTAAGTTGTTCAAGCTTTTCAGGACGTAACTGCGCGGGATAGAATCCGTTTGAGGTCGTCCTCTGGGCACGGCATTAGATCCTTCTTTGTTCCTCGAATTACTTCTGGATAATTTTTTGGGGGGAGAGCGGTCTCTCATACTAGATACCGGAAGTGCAGCGCTGCCCCGGCGCGACATGATCGGTCCTGCTGAATTCGGTACGATTGGAAGAATAGGGGAGGGCATACCCATCTCGAGCGGCATCGGGGTCATCGGTACGCGTAAAATCGAAGGTGTATGAGCGTAATCGTAAGGCGATCCCATCGCATACTCTTCTTCGTTTCGCCGGGAGATGGACCTAGGTGATGTTGGAAATTCTGGTCGTCGTTTTCGCCTCGGGGAATCCCGCAATGAACCAGAGGTCGCCATGATCCGACTTGCACTGAGGTCTGGACTGTGGGGTCTACTGTGGGGTCTGTATGCCGATATGTTACTTGTCACAGACGGGCCTCTGACGTGATTATGGCCTGAAGTCTTGGAATAAGGATGGTTTGAGGCTCGTGAGGCGTCGACGGGAGAAATTCTGTGTTGAAACTGCAGCTTTGCCTGAAGGGAAGGAGGGTTTCGTGCAAACGTGGCACTCCGCGCTGATTCGGGCCATGATGGTATAGGAACGACAGGTGATGAGGAAGACTCCATGGCGGGCGGATAGATGCTGCAGTGCGTTAATGGGGTTGCTCCTCTGCTTAACGGAGCAGAAGCGTTGATTCGTAGAGCTGAGCCAGGGTGAATCGGATAACCATCAATTGGGCAAGCTAGAGCTAAAGGTCTTCCTTGAGCTCGTGCTGGAAGACTGGACTTGGTTGTGATGGGCTCGATCTCTTCCTTAAAACGGAGTGCGTGCAATTTTGTGTTGGAAGAGTCTGAGTGATGCTGATAAGGTGAGATATAGCGTTCGTCTGTCCGATAAGGGTAATCCTGTGTACTGTTTTCCCTTGGGAAAGATGGCTCTGACATGTATATAATTTGGCAGGGTTATACTAATGCCGGCCGATGCCAGAAAGTCGACGAGGTCCGCTCAAAGCTGCTCTGGACCGCCCTTTGCCCACTTGCTGGAGAACAATGAATCGACAAAAAACGGGTTGAGAAAGGGCGGATCTGGCGGGAGCAGGTGTTTCAGATAACAATCGGTGTTGACGGCGAACCGCGGTCGCGCACGTCCGCTCGAGAGCGAGACAAAGAAAGGAGGGCTTCGAGCACAAAGAATGCAAGGGAGAACAAAGGTTGGTCTCGTGTCTGCCTGATAATGGCTAAGGAAAAGGTCTTGGTCACGTTTCCCTTTGGTTCGTGCCTGATATCTGAAGGACCGGAGGGGTAGGACCGTCGAGGTGAACGTTGTTTTGCTCCCGAGAAACCGCAGAGCACGAACAGAAGAGAAGTCGCGGAATCGAGAGCCGAGTGGCCTTGTTGCCGCGGATGAATAACTGTAGATGACGAATAACCGAGGCAGAAGCGAGCAATGAGCAAACCTGATTTCCTATTGTTCAATGTCTATTGTCCGTCGCCCGCCCAATCCCTGCGCAACGACAGCGCGGACAGAGCGGGGGAGCCTGCGCAAGTCCCGCTTCAGCTTTCACAGTCGTATTCACCTCCATCCTTGGCCCCGTTTCGTCACAGGCGTTCCCATCACCCTCCGCAGACTTCTACGCTCACCGTAATGACGGTTGTGACAGCAGTAGTGCCCTCAAGACTAGCTTGGCAACCAGCTTGTCGAGTCTTCAAATCGAACATATCGGTACTGCAACTGACAGTAGCCGGTCGAATTCGAGTGGAAAACGCATTTCTGGCTCGCCCAACGAGACGGATAGAGCTAGGAAGTACTCTACGGGTAAAAACTTACCAAACTAGCTTGTTTTACTTTAGGTTGCTGTCGCCCACTCTGCTATTGTTGGTCTGTGTTTGTTGGCGGCGCGACACAGTTTGTTGCACCTGCACTAAGCTCTATGTGAAGACCATACATATAGCCATTCAGAAACGAATAAGAGACCGGAACGACAACCCTAAGCTTGAAACGCACGAAGTATAAATAGATTTAAGCAGCCGATGTTTATCTGATTGATTGCGATTGAGGAATGTGAAGTGGAGAGCTCGACAGCGCGGGAAATCAGTAACCGGAATGCTGAGTAAATGCTTCGGACACGATGCCTTGGTAGGCCCTCGTTGACAAATCGTTCGCTTTTCTCGGAGACTCTCTCGGAGGTATTCTGGCCGCACGATTCACAGATTATTTTTATATGGGATGTCGCCGCCGCCTTCCTAACGATTATGAGGTGGACGACAATGGGAATGGTAAGTTTTTTGCAAGACCCTTAGCTCGCCTTTGTTGTCTGCAAAAAAAACGAGCGAAAGCGGTGTCAGTTGCCGGGACGAATTCTACCCCTTCATCGCCGATCGTTCCCCTTTTTCGTCCCTTTGATGCACTGGATATGCAGCTTTACCATTGATCTGCCGAGAGCCTGTGCTGTAGAACCGAACCAACCTTGTTCGAAAGGTGAGTTGCTGGCAATGAAAGGGGGAAAGGGATTCAAGTGATCTTCACGAATTGAGAATATAGCAAATTGATTAGCAAGATGTGCGATGGTGGCAAAAGCCTACGCTCGCGCAATGCATGAAGATGTCGGTGCGGATCGATACATATTTATCGACATAACAGTACACTGATGCTTGATTCTTAATTGTACACCCAAAATGCTACAAGTTGAGCTGGTCGCCCAAAATTTGAGGCTAGAACAGAGAGACTATGTCCGCAACAACGTAAAAGCCAATTTACTGAGGCGGTCCTGTATAGTTTCAAAAGGTTGGACGGAATTAGTATGCTGCAAGTCCGGAGACAGAGGAACCGTAATGCTTACGGATAGCGATCTTGACAAAGTTGCGTGATTCCGCACAGTCGAGGGCCTTTTGGTAATCCTTCAAGTCGAAAACGTTGGTGACCATACCCTTGACGTTGACTCGTCCACTGTCGAGGTAGGCAATTGCTCGAGGGAAACAGAAAACTTGCGAGAAAGAACCGAGAATGGTGATCTCGTCACCGAAGATCTTCATCGGCGACCAGTGGACCCGTGCGTTGTCGTTGTAGACACCGTAGACAAGGAGAGTTCCACCTCGTCGCACCCAGTTGATAGAGTCGTCAACCATTGACTCGACACCGGTGCATTCACAAACAATGTCGAAGCCGTCTAAATAAAGTAGAATCCGTAAGACTCGCGCTGGCATTCTCAAGTCCAGAAATCGGTGCTTACAAGGGTTGTTCTGCTTCAATTCTGCAAACTGCTTAGCCTGTGCATCTTTGTCACCTCGGACCAACTCTACGTATTCGTCACCGGCGTTCAACTTCTTGGCCAAATCCATCTTCATACCGGCGGGAGCGGCGATGACGACTCGTCGGGCACCGTTCTGCTTCAACAGTTGAGCCAAGATCAAACCGGTAGGGCCAGCACCGAACAGCAAAACCTCGACGCCGACCTTGGGTCGAAGCTTGTCGAGACCGTGAATGGCGCATGACGCAGGTTCAAGCAAGGTGGCTTCCTCGTCGGTCAAGTTCTTAAAGGTGTACAGCTTCGAGTAGTGGCTGTAGGCAAACCCAAGGAATTAGCATCAACCACCTGGGTCACTTGAGTGAATACACAACTTACTAGGTGACGTATTCAGCGAAACCACCGTGCATGGCAACACCCTTGGCAGCAAAGTTTTCACAAAGCAAACCTTCACCCCGTCGACAGTAGAAACAAGCTCCACAGGTCTATCGATGAGACGAGGTGTGAGCGACTTTCTAGAAAGTGATCCTAGCTCTCGAAGCAACCAAGTTTACTTACGGTACCGACATCGGCGGCGCACTTGTCTCCCAAGTTGAAGCCCTTGACGTTCTTGCCGAAAGCGGCGACACGGCCGACAGCTTCGTGACCAGGGATCAAAGGGAACTTGGGCTGCAGCAACACAAAAGCAGTCTAAATGAGCAGCAGACCCTCCGACGTTGGTCCGTTGAACTTACGTTGAATTCACCCTCGTGAATGTGCTGATCGGTACCACACCAACCGGAAAGGGTGACTGCAGGAACAAGGCTGTGAGCGACAAAGTTCGTAAAAGTATCGACAAGTGCGATGGCGCGACTGACCTTTGACCAAAACTTCGTCGTCATTGATCGCAGGAACAGGGACTCGTCGGATGTCGAACTTGGTGGCGGATTCGTACCACAAAGCTTCCATGTCCTTGGGGATGTTTTGAACGGATTGAGCCATTTTGGGAGTCTTGCTGGATGTTATGTTGGCTGCGAAAACAAAAGCAGATCGTTTCACACGTTATGGCGGATGAACAACGGGACGATGAGGAGAAAGGTTTGAATGTTAGCATATATATCTTTCTGGCAAGGAAGCATACGTCACGAGACAAGCGTGGGAAATGCCGCAGGCAACGCGAGAGTGATTAGATGGCTTGTACGACGGCAGCTACCACGGCTGGTCAAAGGGTACTACTAGCGTTGACCCTTGTTCACACTAGGGCGATCTTGCCGATGCGGTGTTCAAGCAAGATCTAGCTTGTAGCCGATAGAAAGGGGATAAAAGGGCTTGGGGGGGGGGGCCCCACGGGGGAGAAGGGGGAAGGCAAGGTTACTCACAGTAGTTGCGGGACGGGAAGGGGTGGGGACTGATGCAGCGGTGGGGATGCGTAATGGCGCGCTGACGAGTATATGGGATTGCTGCAGGCAGGCTATATACCGGCGGCTTCCTTGCTGCTGACTGGCTGGGGAAACCGAACCGAGCCCGATGCTGGATATGCTTGGCCCATCAACGGGCGGCCCACACGTCACGATCGCGTGGGCAGCCCTTACCGAGGTGTCTCACTCCCAGTCGTGATGACGTAGCGCTGTTCGCTACAACGTTGACAGCTTCGTCGACGGGTTTCTCGGTCAAGCAGCCTGCCAAACCGGTGCCCTGCTGAAGCAAGTGCTTGAAGCACCCAAAACCCATGCAGCCGTGCGCCTGGCATACCCCGCTCGGCGACTTGTGTGAACGTTGACGAGCTACAGTAGCTGCTACAGGATGCCATAACTATGACACCTGTAGAGATCCCCCGAGATACAAAGGGGAATTACGATACATTCTACCAAGTCCCGGAAGACGTCGCCAGGAGGTCAAACGTTTGTGCAAGTTTTTATATCGCATCCTCCTCCCTTGACCTTGTCGGCATTTTGAAGAGGTAACTATTGTTTTTCGCATCAACTTGGGCGGGAGATCCATTATCGCCTTCTTTCTCATGCGATTCCTTTTGCGGCTCCGATGGTGGATCCTCTAGACTTGCCTTTTCTCTAATCCTTCCTAGCTCCGACACCTGAACCGGTGCATCCTGCTGCCCACCCTGCTCTTTAACCTTGCTCATTCTGGCACCTCCATCCCACCCGATCCACTTTTGCGCATGAGGCCCTCTGGACAGAAGGACAACCAGAGCCAACGCGAGAAATCCAAGAGAAAGGCTTGAACTTGCCGTCCATCCATGATGGTCATATAGACTGGAGCCCGCGGAGCTTCCCATCATCTGCCCTAGGAAGAGCGAGATGATGAAGATGGAGTTGAGGCGCGCTCGAGCGTTCGCGTCAAGGGCGTATATTCTGGTCGAGTTGCTGACTTGTCCCATCTGTAGGCCGACATCTAGGATGAAGCACACTATGACTACGGCAGAAACGTTCTTCTTCGCCGCGCCGACAGCGATGGCTTGCGAACAAAGCTAGAGAATACAAACATGCTCAGCTCAAAGAACGGACCGCACAGACGTTGATGGAGCAGTTGGAGTCCTACCTGGATGACCAAAGCGGCGAGTTGGCCCACCCAGCCGACCATTCGATCCAAGAGTTTCCCTGTCCAGGGAGCGATGCAGACGCCGAACAGACCCACGAGACCGAACAGACCGATCTCCAAGGTACTGTATTCATACGGTGGGTCAGTCAAGAGGAAAGTCAACGTAGTCCACCAGTTTGTAAAGACGGCTGCGATTGGAGACG
Organism: Naganishia randhawae; assembly: GCA_013461525.1. Taxonomy (NCBI): domain Eukaryota; kingdom Fungi; phylum Basidiomycota; class Tremellomycetes; order Filobasidiales; family Filobasidiaceae; genus Naganishia; species Naganishia randhawae. Next base: position 99,478 of record JABRPJ010000027.1, read on the forward strand.
TTGTGAGCAAGATACAGCGGGGGGAGAGAGAGCCAGCAAGACGAACCAGATGAAAAGAAACCAATCAGACAGCATTGTATCAACGTGGGATACTTGAACAGGTACGTTGCCATGCTCCAAAGCTATTACGCGGGCGAGTTAGCGTCTAGTGCCAGATAACAAGGAGAATAGAACATACGATCTGGAGATACCCTACATCAGTGACCTTTGCTGGATAATCAGGTAAAGTCCACCACAGCATCAACAGGATCAGGTACTGCAGTCCGACCGACATCCAATAGACATTCCTCCAACTGGAAAATTCGGCAATGATCCCGGAAAGCACCCTGGCCACCAGCACGCCCAGCATAAGGCCCGAGAGGGTGATGGATATTGCTTTGCCTCGTTTTTCGGGCGGTGCGAGATCGGCAGTCAATGGAACCATGATCTGGGCTAACGTAGATCACGGGGGGTTAGAAAGCCGGTCTGTCGGGCTTGTGCTGTAGCGGTACTCACGAGTCACCTATCATAACCAGTTAGCAGGTTGATCAGATCGTGCTCAAAGAAAGGGGGCATCGATACGTACCGTTAGAAAGGCGATGAAGAATCCCAGAACTTCAAAGGTGATTAAATTTGGCGACAATGCCAATCCGATTGATAGTGTTGCAGTGAGGACGACGAGGAGCAAGACCAATCCGCGGCGTCGGACCATGTCTCCCAAGGGAGCCAGCAAGAGAATCCCTACGGCATAGCCACATTGCAGTAATGTTGGAACCCGGGAGATGTCATCGTATTCTACTCCCCAGTCGTCCGCTAAGATCGACAAGATGGGTTGATTGTAATATAGGTTTGCGACCGTAAATGTCGCCGCAAACCCAAAGAGGAGATTGAGCCCCAAACCGAATTGGAAATCTCTATCGGGATGGTATCTTCTTTTCGCAGGTATCGGTATGATCCAGAGATTATAAGCTGGGGAAACGAAAGATTTCGTCTCTGATAGGCGCTCGTCGGAGGGGATTGACGTGGTGGATAAGCCAATATGCGCTGGGACAGTCGTTTGCTGAAACGACATATCGTTGATTTGTTGCAGAGCTGCTGCTCTTCCTGGAAATACCACAAATACTTGGCTGAACGTGGCAACTATAACCGCAGCTGAGATATGCGCAACGTTTGTGGTTGACTCTCCATCGTCTGTGGATGACAGTGCAGTGAGAGTGCGGCAGGAGCGTCCGCACTGAGTAAACGGAAACCATGGTTCATCAGAGTCTTCATGCTCGGGATGGCGGAGCTGGCGTGCTCGTAGGTATCCTCGCTGCAAGCTGGGGAGCACGCGGATAGCATTGTTAGCTCCTCGTATAGCTCAAACGCAAATAGCTACGTAAATAGCTACGTAAATAACTTGCAGGATCGACCTCCACTTCTCGATCCCGCTCTCAACATTTGGTTGAAGAACCCAACCTCCTAAAGCCCCTCCTGGTATATAGACATGATACAGTGTATAAATAGGTCTGTACGCACAAAGATACATTATGCGTGACGGACTTTTGCAGCCCAAACCCAATACATGGCCCAACGAGGCCAAACATGACATTAGATACAACATCAATTCAGCGGAAACCAACCGCACTCTAGAGAGAAGCCTTGATAAATCCCTCAAGGCCTCCGTTCACCCAAAGCTCTTGGACACTCTTCCCTATTGATCCCGCCTGGTAGATCTTGGCCTGCTGTCCCTCCTCCTTCTTGTGCACCGTGATCTTTCCCGTCAAACTTTCTACCTGGACTTCCCAGCCCGGCTGAACGGTCAACTCGCCCTTCTTTCCGCCCTTGCCCCGCACGCCATCCTTGGCATATTCATTTGTCAGATCGGCAACGAGTTCGGGGGATTCAATACAGATCAGGCCATTGTTGATGGCGTTTCGTTTGAAGATGTCACCGAACGACCCGGCGATAACGAGAGGGATCCCGGCGTACTTGATAGCAGTAGCGGCTTGTTCTCGCGAAGATCCGGTCCCAAAGTTGTAACCGGAGACGAGCACAACGCCGGGACGAGTAGAAGTACCGTCTGAATTGGTCAAAGGAGCTCGAAGAGCTGCGGCAGTGGCGGCGAATTCAGGATCGTAGTTTTCTATGGACGACAAGGCGTTAGTTGCTATAATACACTTTCAATACGGATAAATTGAACATACCCATAACGACCTCTGCCTGTCTTTCCGGTGTAATATCATCCTGGTAGGTATACTTTCCTGGATACATGCCGTCTGTCGTCAAGTTGTCCTGGGGAGCGAACACCAATGGGCCCTTGAAGACCTCAGGGAAACCAGCCATCAACTCTTCCTTGACCGCTGGTTCTTTGCTTTCCGCGACCGCACCAGCGGGTTTCTCTGAATTTTGGATCGACAACACGGGTTGTTCATACTTGGGAAGCGATGCCGGATCCACAGAGTCGGGCCCACAAATCTTTCCCTTCAGTGCGCTTGCAGCAACTACAGCTGGACTAGCGAGGTAGGCAACGGCTTCCGGACTGCCCATTCGGCCTTTATAGTTTCGGTTGGTAGCGCTGATGCCAACTTGACCTTTTTCAAGAAGACCGACACCGAGACCGATGCAAGGTCCGCAACCAGCTGGCAATGTCTTGCAACCGGCATCGATCAATGCCTGCCAATCTCCTGCTTCCTCAGCGTCTCGCTGAACCACAGATGAAGCAGCAGCAATGTAGAACTCGACACCCGGCGCGATTTTCTGCCCTCGGACGACGTCAGCTGCTGTCTTGATATCAGAAGCTCGAGAATTGGTGCAGGAAACAAGATAAGCCTTGTCGATCTTGATGTCTTGTTCGGTGAGCTTGGGAAGCGGTGTAGCAACTTTAACGCTGTTGGGTCCAGAAACGTAAGGAACCAATGTCGATAGATCCAGTGTCAGGTGGGAAGCGTAGAATGCATTGGGGTCGGATTGGATTTTTTGCGAGAATGTCTGCTTCAATCGCTGTTCGTTGAGTCTGGGATGAGAAGGAGTCGATCGTGTTGGCGAGGACGGAACTGGAATCGGGGTCTGAGTCGATATGGAAGGAGAGGTCATGAACCTCTGCAGTTCCATCTTCTTGATCAAGCCTTGATACCAGCTTTCCAACTTTTCGTCCTGCGGGAAGACACCAGCAACTGCGCCCCATTCGGTCGTCATGTTGGCGATAGTCAGACGTTCATCAATTGAGAGATGTTTAACACCTTCACCAACGAATTCGATTGCGCAGTTCAAGACTTCGTCGTTGTTGAAGTTTCCTGCTAGGGCAACGATCACGTCCTTTCCAGTGACACCAGGCGACAGTTTTCCCTTCAGTTCAACCTTGACAATCTTGGGAATTTGCCACCAAAACTTTCCCGTTGCCCAGATACCCGCAGCATCCGTTCGAACGATAGCAGTACCCAGGCAGCCGACACCACCATAGTGGTTGGAATGACTATCACTGGCTACCACCATCTTTCCTGGCCATGCATAGCCCTCCTCTACCATGATTTGATGACCGATACCTCGACCAGCGGGATAAAAGTCGACTCCATGTTCCTTTGCAAACTTTTCGATCTTGCTGTATTTGGCAAGGTTTGTCTCAGACTTGTTCTGAACGTCGTGGTCTAGTGTGAACACTGGTTGTTTTGTGTTGTTGATTTTGGAGCATTGTAGGGAGAGAAACCTATAAATAGGCCAACACGTCAGTATCTCGCGGCAGCCGTGACCAAAGAAGAGGCAAAACTGACTTGGAAATGACAGGACCAGTGTTGTCATGTGTCATTCTGTACGAGTGAAAGACGACCGTCAGACTTGTCCCCTCCGACGCCTTTGGCAATGAGTGCTTACACATGTTCCGGTTTGATCATGATATAATCCCCACTTCTGACTTTCTTCCCAGCAGGTAGGTCGACCGCATAGTTTTGAACGATCTTTTCAATGAGCGTCTGGGGTAGAGACGTCTGCGTAGCCAATGTTCGACGGAGGGATGCAATGGATGCTGTCCGTGACGATGCAGATTGGCGTAGAGAAGCCCTAACGGAGCTATAGGCGAGCATTGTGGGTGAACTGCCAAACAGTAGATTCACGGGAGGTATATGGATTCGTTTTTGCCGCTGAATGTGCTGAAAGCTTGCGGTTTGCAGACTGCGATGGGTGATGCAGCGGACGAAGGGTGCTTTCAAACTTGCCACAGGTCTACCAGTTGCCACCGAAAGAAACCTAAATGTCGAAGCAGCGCAACGTCGATTGACCTTCACCCCTCGCTTCCAACTTTTATTTACAGGAGCCGAAACCGCCGAAATAATCTTAATCGGGTATTCTCCGACTCTGGCCCGCAACAATACGGACAGCTTGATTGGTCACGTTGTCTCCCCAGGCTTTACGTGGGAGTGGCCCCCGCAAACCCGGGCTTACACTAACCCGAAACCCGAGGGCCAAGTCAGACACAGTTTAGGTAGGTTTAGGTCATACGCTGGCTCATAATGTCTGAAGTTGTTATACAAGAACGAAAGCGAGGTGAACCAGTGCGACCTAGCACCCGACATATGGCGCGAATGACCAGAACGACCCGTATTTATGTCGTTTTCTCGGTTCCCTCCTCGGGATGCGCAGTGTTTGTAGAACTTTGGGCCGACTTCTCCCCTGAGCTGGCTGAAGACGAGCCGATCTTTCCTACAAACCACGAAGGAACCCATCCTCTCTCACCACTCTGTTTGATACTGTAGGACCAATGGGCGTATCGTTTGCTACCCAGCGTTAATGATAGCGGAGTAAGCGCCTGATCCTCGATATCCAAGTTTCTGGCAATAATCGCGTCTCAAAAAAACTCACAAAACTCTTAGCAGTTCATCCTTTTTCAAAGCCAACTCGCCTTCTCCCTTTGGCTCGTAACTCATGAGGGCGATACCCTGGAACGAGCTTGAGACAATCAAGCTTGGCAAGATCGGCTGATCGGCAAGAGGAGGTTTGCCATCATGGTTTTCCACTCTTTCAGTTGGTCCGACGGGTTGAGATACCTCCAGCAGACAACCTAGAAGTTCGAATGGTGTTGGTGTTCAGCAAAGGAGAATCACGGAAGACAAACCGCCAACAAACTTACCAGCAGGAACCCATCCGCTTTTCGTTGAATCTGTAATGACATTTCCATTGCCTTCCGGATCTTTCTGCACCACCCACCAACCTTTGGCTTTGTTGATAATCACGAAAGCCATTCCCCTGCACAAGTAAACTCGAACAGGATGAGCTCAAATGCCAAAATGCAAAGCCAAACCGTTTTGGCGACAAGGAAACTCACACAAGTACGTCGAATTCGTCTTCGCGCTCCGCGATGTAGGGATAGATAGCCACAGCATACCCTGCCTTCGGAATCTCGTCGCCTGACGGTAGACTCTCTGAACCTGTTCCTCCAGCCCTCATTCCGGGACTTGGTAAATCCGGGAAACTGGCTTGTCCTCCGCTACCTGGAGTGCTCCTTCCACTGTTCAACGCACCGGCAGCCGCAGCCGCTTTCGCGCGAGCGGAGATGGGTTGAAGAACAGGCGGACGGTGTAGTCGAGTATCCCTGGTGTATGGCTTGTCGCTCGAATTGGGATTATTATCGTTCGCTGAAGGTGTCAAGTTGGGAGTGCTGAGAGACGGAGTACCAGATGTCGAACCCGTTGGTGCCGCGAATCGGGAGGTGTTAGGGGTAATGACCGCGGTACTATTGCCGAGACTCTGTTGTATAGCGTTCGTTTTCCTTGCCGCTTGCTTTTGCTCAGCAATGGCGATAGGTGACTTGATATCACGCTTTAGTTTTTGCAAACTGTCAGCGTTGAGGAGTTGACAAGCGCTGCAACATACTTACAAGATGTCTAAGCATAAAGACAGGCTTTTGTCCAGACTCCTTTAATTTCTGGAACAACAGCAATGGTTTCTCATCGTAACTCAAACACCTCTCTGGCGGACAGATCCGCAACAACTCTGTCAATCATCTTTTCAATTGCTCCATGACACGAAAGAATACTCACCGGTGTTCCCGAAACAGATGAACATTGCATACATCCTCCAATCATCATTGATTTTGTATTTTTTGAGAGCGGCAGGAAGCACCTTCCAGCATGGGTCGTCAAGTGTCACACGGAAGGACTTTGCGGCAGCTGTTGCCGAGGCGGTTGCACTAGCCGAAGCAGACGCTGATGTGCCTGCAGGTACCACATTGGTCGCTTGTGTGCCGGTAGACCGAGCGGTATTTGCAGGATCACCGGTACCAGCCTCCGCCTTTGTGGGGCTGGCCTTGTTAGAGGTGTTCCCAAGGTCTGCAGCTCCATGAAGCGGTTGCCCATGATTGTGAGACGACGCTGGACCCCCAAGTGCGTCGGCCTGCGCTTGTGCTTGATACGAAGGGGATGTGGCTGGCACGGATAAAGGCGTAGCGAGCAGGCCCGAGAGACTACCCACTCCGGCGTTTGGACTAAGGTTTTGCCCGCTTGCGAATCTAGCTGTTTGCGCGGGATTATCCATGATTACGGAACTGCTGATCATTCTTTGTAACTGGGGAGGTGTAGCGCCGGTCAAACGGGACGAGACCCCTTTGTCGATAGGCACCGAGGCTGTGGATGTTTGAGGATTCGATGGTGGTTCCGCTTGGAAGGTGGGGGAATGGACAGGAGGCGTTGATGCTCCGCCCTGCGAGTTGGTTGGCGGGAAAAGGGTACGGTCTCTTGAACGGGAACGTTTGAACTCGTGAGCATGAGAATGAACGTTGCGAGTAGTTGAAGAAGCAGCCTATGAGGATTTATGAGCTATCAGGGATCAGTGCGCGATCAGATTACTTGGGGTTTTAGGGTAGAGGCTTACGGCTGCAGAGGGGAATGCTGCAGACAATTTCCGGAACTCTTGCTCCAACACCGAAATTCTCTCATCTTTTCAGAAGCGATCAGTCACGTCAGCACAAACAGCTAGCCCAGATTTCAAGTGACGGCTTACTTTGTTCCACTATGATATCCCACAACTTGGCCAACTGCGGGTCGTCCATTCCAATTCCCATACCAGCTCCCCGATCATCATATGCTGCGACCATAGTCCCGAGGCTAGCACTGTAAGGAGGATTGGCCGATATGTGTCCCATTGTTGGGTGCATGAACCCTGGGGACGTGGGAGATAGCGTATGAGACATGATGAAGCCGTTAGCAGTCGTCATTCGGGCTAGCGGGTCCTCATCTGCGTAAATCAGAAAGAGGTGGTCAAAGTGAGCGCTTGAAAACATGAATGAGACAGCTGATCAGACACGATCATGCATACCCGCAGGTCTCCAATCATCCTCAGTCCATTCCCATCCTACGCGAGCTTCGTCCTCTGCCTCATCTCCTTGATCGTCTTGATTGTCCGTTTGCCCCTCTTCGAGCCCCTGATGTTCATCTAGACCATCCTGTGGTCTCGCTCCAGCATGGGACATATTCATCTTCAGTTGATATATCGCTCTAAGGATTGCTAAGCGGTGGCCTATGGAGGAGATACCGATATCTGCGATAGATGACGGATTGAGGTATGGTAGCGTATCACCAGTGATCCCTTGATCTATGGCAGGATGGTCAGGAAAAGAGCCACATGACCAAGCACTCTTATGGCGTACCGATGATAAGATGGTTGTACTGCCCATATCCTATTGCTGTCATCCACTGGGCCACCTGATTCTCATCCCACTCCAGAAAAGCTCCCGGATCCTCCGTGAGGGAGGCCATGATTGCGGTGTCGTCTGCCGAGTCTGAAGGCGGGGACGGGGACATTGTGGCTTGAGCGCGACCCGCAAGTCACTGGCCGTCGACGAGCTGCGTGCTCAGCCTTGAAGCCCATCAGGCGGCTGCTGATCATCGTGTTTCACCATGGACCGCAACCGGCAACCTGAAACAGTCCCAGGCCAGAGTCGGCCAGGTTTATGACACCTCATTCAACGCGCCATGTATCGCGCTGGCTGCCAAGTCGTATCTGGCATGACGACATCACTTTGGACGATAGCAGTTCGATCAAGATCAACCCCTCCGCTTCACATCCTTGCTCCATTCCCCATCCGCCCTAGCTGTCCGTACACCCGCGCTACAGAAGGCATACAGGGGCTTGCAGCAAAAATGGGAATCACCGAACGTGAAGTCTTCCAGATCAACTCGGCTGCCGCGCAGCAGAAGTACCACGTCAACCCCCGACTCGACTACCGTACCGTTTCCGCCGTCAACGGCCCGCTAGTCATCTTGGATAACGTCAAGTTCCCCTCCTACAACGAAATCGTTCAACTCACCTTGCCAGATGGTACGGTCCGAGGCGGCCAAGTTCTCGAGGTTAGCGGGAAAAAGGCGATCGTGCAGGTCTTTGAAGGTACCTCGGGGGTCGATACCTCTGCCACCAGAGTAAACTTTACGGGACATGCCATGAAGCTTGGAGTCTCAGAGGACATGGTTGGACGAATTTTTAATGGTTCAGGTCAGCCAATTGACGGAGGACCTCCTGCTTGGGCGGAAGACTATTTGGATATCAATGGTTCACCGATCAACCCCTCGAGTCGAATCTATCCAGAAGAAATGATCCAGACTGGTATCTCGACTATCGATACTATGAACTCTATCGCTCGAGGCCAAAAGGTGCCAATTTTCAGTGCTTCCGGTCTTCCTCATAACGAAGTATGTGTTCCTTTCACATTCAAAGGACTGGTATGGACAGCATTTTGTTGACGTTGCCACTTTGCCCAGATCGCCGCCCAGATTTGTCGTCAAGCCGGTCTCGTCAACCGACCGGGTAACTCCAAATCCGTTCATGACGGACATGAAGACAATTTCAACATTGTTTTCGGTGCCATGGGTGTCAATATGGAAACTGCCCGATTCTTCAAGCAGGACTTTGAGGAGAATGGTAGTTTAGATCGAGTCACATTATTCATGAACCTCGCAAACGATCCTACGTAAGTTATTTCCTGACGTTTCGTGACATCTCGTGACTGATTGAAGAAACGAAAAACTACCCTTGTTCGAATAGGATTGAGCGAATCATTACCCCTCGTCTTGCCTTGACGACAGCAGAGTACTTTGCATATCAATTGGAGAAGCACGTCCTCGTTATCTTGACAGACATGTCGTCTTATGCCGACGCTCTGCGAGAGGTGGGTAGTCTTGGGTCAATTTTCCTCAGGAAATATCTTTCTTCTGACGCACTTCCCTTTCCATGACGTTCAGGTTTCTGCTGCTCGTGAAGAAGTTCCCGGTCGAAGAGGTTACCCCGGTTACCTGTATACCGATTTGTCGACAATTTACGAACGTGCCGGTCGTGTTGAAGGCAGGAATGGTTCTATTACCCAGATCCCTATTTTAACCATGCCCAACGACGATATTACACATCCTATTCCTGGTCAGTTCCATCATACATACTGTCGACGCTCTCTTATTGACGACTACCTCTCCCTCGGTTTGCGCAGATTTGACCGGTTATATTACCGAGGGTCAGATTTTCATTGATCGACAACTCAATAACCGACAGATCTATCCGCCTATCAACGTATTACCTTCTCTCTCCCGACTGATGAAGAGTGCTATTGGCGAGAAATTGACCAGAAAGGATCACGGAGACGTTTCCAACCAGCTGGCAAGTTGAATACCCTGCTCAGCTCTCCTTGGTTGCATGTCTAATCTTATCGCTTTGTGTTCGTAGTACGCTAAATACGCCACTGGCAAGGACGCTGCATCGATGAAGGCTGTTGTCGGAGAGGAAGCTCTTTCTGCTGAAGACAAACTCTCGCTCGAATTCTTGGACCGATTCGAGAAGGAATTTGTCAATCAGGGTCCGTACGAAACACGATCCATCTTTGACAGTTTAGACCTCGCTTGGGATTTGTTGCGAATCTTCCCCAAGGAACAGTTGAACAGAATTAACCCCAAGGTGCGTTAGTCTCGGGTGCGTAGTGCTTTTTCCGAACTGTTGCTAACTTTCTGATCATTTCATGTAGATCGTCCAAGAATTCTACCAACGGAAATCAAAGCAACAATCAGAACAGAAGGAAGACGGAAACGACACGAAGGAAGGCAATCTGATTGACGCATAAAGTATCTTCAGGAGCTAGAGCAGTTTTTGAAATGTTGTTACGGCTAGTCCCCCCGTTTACCGTTGTCCATTATGCCACATGAGTGTTTTCCATTTGTAATCAGTTCTAGATATACCGTTCTTTATAAATGCAGCTTGGCATCTCGAGTTTGTAAGTATCGACTTGGATTCTCTGTAGCAACAAGCAATGATACTTCGCGCCTCCTAGTCTCTGGGTTTCGATGGTGGCAAAATCATCGATCGCTCCTATCCCTTGTCCACCGGGTTCCACTCTGGAGTTGACAAGTCTGAGAGCTATATATCGAGGAGCACACAACATGAGCGTACACCAGAAAGAAAGAGCAGAGACGAGCAAAGCACGATTACCGCTACCATGCCTTTACCGGTGAAGCGAAGTGCGATGTCATCGGCTGATACGGAGACGAGTCGACGAGTCAAATTTCGAGGCGAAACCGCCAGTAAACATTCGCTTGGCTCCAGGACCAGAAGCGCGTGGAATAGGAGAGATGAGCAGGTTTCGAGCAGTTCAGAGAGCGACGAAGAGGAAGTTGAAGAAGTAGAAAGTTCTGTCAGAGTGAGAATCCGAGCATCAGTAGGGCAAGACGTTAACTAATCAAGAAGTCTTCGCAGATTCTTTCTTTTCACAGCTCTCATCAAAGGGTTGGGGCCGCCTTTTATGAACCTAGAACGAGCACGCTGTCCTTCCTGGAAGATACAGACGATTCTAACACGTTTGACATGTCCGTTACGCGTAAGAGCATTGATAGCCGATTCGGGGAGAGAGGGGCGCTCACGTACGGGGGTCCTTTCCTGATTCTATCCAGTCATGGAACAGCTGGAGCCCACCTACATCATCACTGGTCATACTTCTCACGAGAAACTTATTGAAGCGATCATTGCCTACTGTATGCCCCTCAGAACTTCATTCCGCCCAAAGTGATAGATTTCACTGATTATTTGATTTGCTGAAGGCGACGAGCATCAGGAATGTCAATATCAAGTTCGGCCTCCGAAAGAGTACAAGCTTTACGCTGCCTTGGCACAACTATCCAGTCTACAAATCACGCGCTTACAAGTGGGACAAGCTGTCGGGTTCGAACAAGACTTGTCGTTTCAAGCTGACCTTCACCTCTCACAAGTTGGATCGGGTCTGGGCAGCGAGACACGACGAGTGCAGGGTATACATGAGCCGGATCTCGGCGTTGAGCAGGCAATGAGATTGGCTTTGCTAAGGTTGGGGTGTTTTACTAACGTTGAAGCTCAGTTATCGGTCAGTCGCATACATTGGCAAATATATTGTCTGAAATTGATTCGTACAGAATGACCTTTCAAAAGCTTTGTGCTGCTGGGGCTTTGCTTGTCCAGCTTGAAAAGACACAAGCTTCTCGAAATCTGTCAGATAGAAAGACGAAAATGCGTAATGTGGAATGCATCAGACTGTTCGTCCGACCTCCTCTTCGCCTTCCATGATGCTAGCACCATTGACACACCAGATTCCAGTTCGCAACATATGCTGATCAACGCCGACGCACTTACGTGAGTTCCTCTGGTTAAGCCAAGTAACAGTGGCATTTCTGACAACCTCAGCGGAAAGGTCATTGTCAATCTTTGATGTGCAGGAACAGGTTTCATTTTCACGGGGAAAGGAGAATAGCGGGTTAACTCTATTTGGTGAATATAATAAGCGGAGGGTACTCAAGCAAGGTTGGCTTACGAAAGGGAGAGCCTGACATGACAGGAATTTTCAGTTCGTCTTGCCGTACTCGCTCTGGTTTCGCCCTTTTGAAACAGTGGTTTCAGCGACCTTTGTACGACCTTCGAGAGATCAACGACCGACAGCAGTCTATCGCTGTCTTCCACCGAAGCGAAAATCGAGTTACGACAGGACAACTAAGAAAGCTTTTGAAGCGCATCACAGGAGGTGTGCACAAAATTCTGAATCGACTGGAAAATCTGGATCCCAATGACTGGAAAGTCTGGAAAGAGCTTGTAGACGTGAGTCATTCCCGGTCCATTCGACCAGGAAGTAAGTGAACAATCCTTTTTGTAGTTTGCATTTACAGCGGTCATGATACACGATGGCATATCTGATCTCCACCAATGGGATTCAGCTTTGATTTGCAAAAAGGCATGGTGTCTGTTGCCTCCCGAACTTCCAGCTAGTAACGTGTCCCCCATCTTCTAGGTAGATAGTGCAATGGACCCCGATGGACTGCGCAGCTTAGCGGAGATGATCTGTCGGACTGTCTGTTAACCGTAACTGCCCTCCAATACAATACACGATTTAACAAAATCATGTCTCTCGCAGATTGATTTTGACTCTTCGCAGCAAGACGGAAAGATCAACATCCAAAGCGGCGTAGATCCCAAGATGGACCAACTTCTGGCTCTCTTGCAGGGTAAGTTTTCTGCACAGCTATAACATCCCACGTGCTCACGGGCTGAACTTCTCACTGATTTAGGACTTCCGAACACGTTGGTGAGCTACAGCGACATTGCTACCTCACTCTCCATGGGACTTCAGCAAATACGTGCGGGCTTACAGCAATCAACCTTACAGGATGCAGCAACAGATGAACTGTTATCAAGCGTGAAGCCGAGTTCACTACGAAGTCAGCTTGCTGATATCAGTGTTCATATGATGCCTCAGCTCGGGTGCCTCATACAGTTGCAGAACGGTCCAGAAGGTCCTCGACGAGAGATTCCTCAAGACTGGGAGCTACAGGTCCGTTATCTCTAAGCTTTCATATGATTAGCTTTTAACGTTACTGCTTCACTGTCGACCAAGTTTCACGACGGTGAGGGGTTTGAGTATTTCAAGGTCAGTCCGGATCGAGATCGTCATGGTAGCGGTAGCCAAAATATCTTCTGGGTCGCCAGAACATCATCATGAGACAGCTCGACGATACTTTGGGCGATCTCCTTGGGCAACAAGCAGATCTGACTGTAGACATCACTGAAGACCTCGCCACTGAAGTCAAGAAAATGGAAGCTATGTTATTGGAAATCGATCAAGTCATTGCAGAACTCGACTGGTGAGTATTGGCGGCCCTGTGCCGAACGTGTAAAGTGATTGATAACAAGTTTGCAGTATTCTAGCAATGACCGCCACTTGTGAGACCTTTGGACTGGTGAGACCCCGGATGGTCGAGGAGAATGTGTTGATCATCCGGAAGGGAAGGCACATCTTATACGAGATGGCCAATGAGGCGTACATTGGCAATGATACCAATATGCAACGCACAGACATGAATCACGACCAGCGAAGCGCGTCTCCTGAAACGACTGAGCAAAGTTTAGTAGGTTAGATTCTGTCTCTAAGCCCATGTCTGTATGGAAATGCCGAAAGTGCTAACAACTTTTCACCCTTAGATGTTGATAATTGGAGCGAATGGTGAGGCTGCCATGGACTATAATGCCTGCGTAATGCCTCTTCCTGAAAAAGAGTGACCCTATACAGGTTCAGGCAAGAGCGCATATGGAAAACAGGTGCGAAACACGATACTCCCCTTCTTTCTATACTCAGACAACTTTCGGTGATCTTCAGGTGGCTTTGATAGTATACATGGCTCAGATCGGAAGGCAAGTGTTTTTACCACATTTGACTGCCAGGGAAACATCCTTGCCGTTATTAGCAATCAGTGGACCGGCTGACACGAATAACGTACCCATTAGCTATGTTCCCGCTGAAGCTGCTATACTTGGCCTTGTGGATAAGCGTAAGCTCGCGTTGAGCCCCCTCGAGTGTGGTGCGCGCTCCCAAGAAGGTTGATGGATGACCTCATAGTCTACACGAGAATACAGACCAGGGAATCGACCTTCAAAGTTCGTATAGCTGGACTGCGATAAGACGGTAACCATATAGTGGACGATAATGCCTTGACATCGTTCTCCAGGCGGCCTCAGCCTTCATGATTGACTTGTCGCAAGTGTCTATGATGTTGAGGGGAGCGACTGCCCGATCCTTGCTGGTTCTGGACGAGTTTGGCAAGGGTGAGCACTAAACAGTATTGCTCCTGCCATCCATTGTGCCTTTCTTACCTTTGTTATTATTCCCAGGAACGTTGCCGCAAGATGGTGCTGGATTGTTCATCGGAACGCTGGAGGAATTCCTCTCCAGAGGCTCAGATTGTCCCAAAATTGTGAGTCACGAAATGTGAGGGCCTGCAGGCTGTGGATATACTGAATCTCAGGTTTGCTCATTTAGATTGCCATCACACACTTTCAGTACGTGCTTTAAACATACGATTCATGGTAGCAAATCTTTCAAGACTGATAGCTGTTCTTCCATCTACAGCGAGATCTTCCAAAGGAAAAATACGCACATCGATTTTGCACCCTTTGCATGGCAAATGAAGACTCTCTTCCAACGTGACCACGGGGAAAGGGACCAGTTGTCGTTCTTGTTCCAGTAAGTCGCGCATGATCATCAACGTGTCCATCGATTGGTGAGTTGACATGTGCTTTGGTAGACTTGGCAGACCGGAGCAACTTGCAGATCTACAATCCTCCGCGGCGGAATGCGCTTTGCACTACGGCGTTTCGGCTGCTTTAGTCGAACGTGCGAAAGTAGTAACGTAAGTCTAGGATTGCGTTTGTTTGTCGAGCATGAAATTATCATTTACCCTGCCTGTTGGCGCCATCCTAACAGCGGACATGTATTACGACAAGAAATCGCCAAGATAGCCGAGGAGGTAGAGATATCCCCTGCTGAAGCTCTTGAATTATCACAAGCCGAATCGCTGACAAGAGCATTCCTGAGATGGGATCTCGCCGAGGAAGGGGATGGCGCAGGAGAAACAATGAAAGTCCTCAAGAACATGATCGAGAGCGCGAATCGTGTCAATGGCGGCGATATGTAGCCATGGAAACGGCCCTGCCTTTATACGTCCATGTGCCATGATGCCCAACCTTGGCTGCAAAGACTCGTGATTGATGTATACAAAGTTGTACAAAGAACAAGACACAATGCTGGAACCACAAAATGGGCACAGTGGGTATATTTCTACTGATATGACTGGCCTAGCGGACTTTGACTCCAGGAGAATCCCTCACTACAAGAATGGGCGTGTCAGCTGGGCATACGTTTCATCGAGGCAACGACGACTTACAATTGCTGCTGAACAGTCTGCGACAAATGCGAGTCTGCCACGACGGAATCCTGGGGTACTTCCGAAGTGAATTCCTCATCAAAGTTGGATGTATCAATAGCGCTTGCCTGTACGGATGGCAAACCATAGGTTCAGTGTTACGTAACATCCGGGGGAAGGGGGGGTGGGGGAGGGCAAACAGAACGGAACACGCACCACAGCGGGCTTGAACGGGGGTTGAATCTTCTTGGCCATCAATTTCTTCCAATCAATATGTCGTGCAAAGAACGGATGGTTCTTGATATCCTGTGCGCCATTGACGCCCAACCTGCGTGCGGGATCCCTGTTGAGCAAGAGCGTGAGCACGGATCGTGCTTCCGAGCCCATGTCGTCCGGGAATCGTAGAGGGTCCTGCAAGATCTTGCGGTACATCTCGTTGGTGTTTTCATCGTAGAATGGCGGAAGACCCGTAAGCTAGGGGCGGGCGGACGGCAAGCAGCGGTGGTGCACCTGTTAGAAACGTCGTGTTGGTTCGCCGTGTAGACGACCGGCACTCACCATCTCGTACAGCAAGACACCGAGCGTCCACCAATCGACGCATTTCGTGTATCCGTGACCCGAAAGAAGCTCGGGCGCCAAGTACTCTGGCGTCCCACAGAAAGCTGATAAGAGGAGGGGCGGGGCGCAAAGTCAGCAGCCGCCACATTGTTTGAGAGCGTATACAGCCGTGGCTCACTGTTGGTCGTTTCAGAGTCCGACATGTTGAGTTTACAAAGCCCAAAGTCGCACAACGCGATATGGCCCACGTAGTCGAGCAGGATATTTTCCGGTTTCAAGTCGCTGTTGCCCCACCAGGTACTACTCAGCCTTTCTTCGCCTTGCAAAACGCAGGGGAGGGGGGGGGGGACATACCGGTAAACGACATTAAAGCTATGCAGATGCTCCAACGCACACAACAACTCGGCGGCGTAAAACCTACTCCGGACCTCGTTGAACCGACCTTCCCTCTGTAGGTGATGGAACAGCTCTCCACCATTCACAAACGCCAGCACGAGATAAAGCTTGTCGGTGCTCTGAAACGAAAACTTGAGGGGGACGATGAACGGGTTGTTTACTTTTGCCAAGACGGTACGCTCTGCGAGCGTGTGCGTGACCTCGTTGCGGGAGACGATATGGGCCTTGCGGATGGTCTTGAGTGCGTAGATACGCATGGTGTCCCGCTTTCGAACTTGCATGACCTGCGGGCGGGCACGGGCGACCGGTCGAAAAGATTGCGGGATAAGCTCGGGGCGTGCGTGCGGTGGGATATTGAGGAGCGAGACGAGGCAGGGCGTGGGGCTTACCTTGCCAAAACTACCTTTCCCAATAACCTTTAACAACTCGAACGAATCGATCGTCAGATGTTGGTTCTGGTTTGGCTTGAACGCGACCTGCACGTGGATGCTCCCTGATCCGCCAGACACGGGCAGCCATTCGTCCATCAATTGCTGTAACGCGGGCGGGCGGGCGGGTTAGCATTCCCGGTGCCAGACGGGCCAGCGGCGCAGGGCGGACTCACGATCGACTCGAGATTCGGAGTAAACCTCACTCCGCCCAGACAAAGATCCGAATTCCCCATCTCGGCGTTACTTGGCTCTGCGTCAGCGGCTGCGGGATCCTCGTGGATCGTCGGAACGTTTTTTTGCCCCGGGGATACGTTCCGGAGGTACGCTTGGACCACGCCGCCCGTTCCCGCCCCCCGCCCGCCCGCCGGGGCCCCCCCCCCGCCCCCCGGCGGGGGGGGGGCGGCCGGGGGCGTTGATGAGTCCCGGTGGTAGATTGGAAGGGAGGAGGGACGAGGGGCTCACAAAGTCGCACTGTACATCCACACCGGGTTCCCCAAGTCGCCGCCTACGGCATCGACCAGCACCTCATTCTTATCAAACTCGAGCACGACGTAGGGCAACCACCACTGCTGCCTCCTCTGCAACGCGTCCCTACCGGAACCTGCAGCAGCGGCGGCGGGGGCGGGGGCGCCCATAGTGCCGGACGGGTTCTGTCGCTTGCTAGCAGCGCTAGAGAGTGCCATACTGCTCGAGAACGAGCCGGAGAGGGAGTGCGAGTGGCCGTGCGAGTGGGAGTGGACGGCTCGTTGGATCGGTTCGGGGACGACCACTGCGTTGCCATACGGGTATCAGCACTCGCGGGCGGGCGGGCAGGCGAGGGAAGGGAAGACAAGACGTGGGGGGAGGACTCACTGCCCTCAGGTAACGATAAACCCTTGGCACTCGTCACCCTGATCTTAAGCAGCCCGCTGCGCACCGTCGGCGGCGCAGGGGGCGGGGTAGATGTCGCTGACCTGGGGTCATCCGCGCGCACGCCCACGACTCCGGGTCCAAGCGCGGAGGGGTGGAGTGTTGGCGCTCCGGACGACGACGACGCGTACTGTTGCTGCTGCTGCTGCTGGTTCGGGGTACCTTGGCGCGGGTTACCAGGTGTTGGCGTTGTCGAGCGCGAGCCGGCCGGTGAGCGGCTGTCGGCGCTGCTCGCACCGCCAGAGGAGGAGAAGAAGGGTTTGCTGGTGTCGAGGACGGCGTGCTTGTCGGCGTGCTTGTCGTGGTCCTTGTGCATGCGGCCGGACAAGATGCTCGGCGTTGCGTCCTTGAGTTCTACAGGGAGGAGGGGAGATGAGCGTGTGGGTCACCCGGGACGCGGCGGGACGGGACTTGCTTTTGCCCAGTTTCCACGACATGGTGTGTGTGCGGTGTGTTGCGAGGCGGCCGTCTGTCCGTCCCGCTGCCGCCGCCGCCGTCGCCGCCGTCGCCGTTTCTTGTGAGGACGCTGTCATCGTCCAACGTCAGACGCGTCGCCCGGCGGGATTGTCCCGGGGGCACCGAAAGAGGGCGGCTATACGGGCGATATGGGGAGGCAGTATAACCCCCCCTCCCCGTAGTGACACGGGTCCCGCCACGCCTGCCGCGCTCAGAACAGCCACGTGCGCCCGTGCACCTGCTGAAACACGGGCCCTTGCCCCCGCGCGAAATGTCTGCCGCCGACTCGCCCCCCGCCTCCCGGATCCCTGTGCGCACCGGCCGGCCCTCCGCCCCGCCGTCGGAGCTCCGGGGCCGCGCCGACAGTCCCCGCGTGGGCGGCGCATCCCCGCCCGCCGACCGGCGCAGGTCCGGGTCGCGGCACAGCATCGATTCCGTCCGGCTCGCGCAGGCTCTAGACGCCCACGGCGGAGGAGCCGGAGGAGACGACAGGCCGATCAAAGACGAGCTCCCGCCCTTCTCCGTTGGCCGAGCCTGTGGGGCCGTGGAAACCATCCCGCAGCTACCCGACGGCGTCGCAACGAGCAAGCCTGGAGCGGGAACCCATGACGCTGTACCCCTTCAGAACACCCACACCAACAGCAGGCACCCACTATCCCCGCAGCCCCGGAAAAGACCAATAGGTATCGCCGCATCGTCTCGTCAGCGAAAGCCGAGTACCACCACGGCCACCGCGACCGCAGGAGGGAAGACTCCTCGTTCAGCGTCCGCGCACGAACTAGGTCGATTCGCGACGGGGACCCCCGGGACCTCCCGCTCTGCAGGCCGCACAGCAGCCGAGAAACCGCCTACCACCACCCCCACCACCACCACCACCACCCGCACCCGCACCCGCACTCGCACCACCTCATCAACCGGGCGCGACCCGTCCCGCCAATACCCGGCAGAAGCCTACCTCATCCCGCAGATAGCCGAGTACCGCCCGCCGGAGGGGACGGACTGGGATCATACGGTGATCCCGACCATCGCGCGACGGATGGGCGGACAGGGGGCCGCCGGCAGGGTGGGATTGGGGATTGCGGCGCGCGACGGCGTTGACGATGCGTGGATCGAGGCGGGAGAAAAGCAGCGAATCGAACCCGAAACCACAGTCAATGAAGCCGAAGCCGAAGCCGAACTGAAGAGCGAGACTAAAGTCGAGGGACCGAGGTCCGGTCATAGCGCTCACGGAACCGGCGTACGTCCCCCCCGGCGTCATGATCACTCACGTACGTGCCGGTCGCTAACGTTCCTTCCGTCCTTCTTCCTTGCCTTGCCCCGTATCTCTCTTGTGGCACGGCATCCAGCGTGATGTCTCGCAGCAGGACGACGCACTGCGAGTCCTCGACGGGGGCCCCGATCCCTCGTCGACGACGACGGCGACGGCCGTGTTTGAAAAGACGCACGAGAGGGGGGGTTCGGTGCTCAGCGATCTCTTGGCGGAATACACCCAGGAAACCGTCCCGTCCTCCCCCGGCGTCGAGGCACGTTTGCCCGCGGGAGAAGGGACCCGAGGGGACCAAGATCAGGACGACACCTTCCATGTTGGCGAGCGATTAGGGCATCCACGTCTGGGCGCCAACGACGACGAGGACGTCCCTCCTCCCCTCCCCTCCCTGAATCCTGAGCCCGTCGACGCTTTTGGATCGGCAGAACGTACGTTGACAGGAGGGCATGATACCGGTGCCTTACCACACCACCACCACCACCACTCCGATCAACCGCGGTCGATCGCCGCCGACGTTGGTCCGGTGGTGGGGGGAGACCACATGACCGGAGACGGGGGGACAGGTATCCCGCCGTCATTGGCGTCCGCCTCAAATCAGTCATCCGAGAAAGAACCGGCGCCTCCACAGCAGCAGCGGGGGGACTCTTCCAAGCCTTTCTCCGAGCCGACGAACCAGTCGACGATGACGCCGGTGCAAACGACCGGTCCCGCTGCACGACTACCGATACAGGGTCCGCCGTCGCACGCACAGACTAGGGATGTTTCAGCCCCGGCGGAGCAAGGCATGCCTACGCGTGTGAACATGATGGAGGATCGTTCAATCGGAGGGAAAGCGCTTGTGGTGACACCGCCGCCCCCGCGTGGCAGGTCGCGCGAGAGGGAGGAGGGCCATGGTGCTGGGTGTCGTTGTATAATAATGTAGCAAGGAATCATACGGGAGATCCAGGCATAGATTGTTCGATCACGCTCGAGGATTTTTTAAGCAATGACTTGTGTCGCCGTGCTGAGGGATATCGTCGTGACTTGACATGCAAAGGGTTTATCATAGCTAAAGAGTACAATGTAAACGACGAGTGGAAGACGTAGACGCATATATACATAACCACGCTCTGCTTGAGAATTCCGGGAACGGAACGGCACCAAGACGTCGACGGCAATACGCGGGCGAGGAGTGCCAAAAAGCCCCAGCGCCTAGACAGACACTTGCAGACCCTCCTTGGTAACGGCTCGCTTAGGTCGCCCCATACCATGTCTCGGTGTCCAGGGGCCCAGGGAATCGTCCTGAAAGAAAACAAGGGATGAGCGTTCACGCCCGACCGTACCGCTCTATCAGTTGCCGGACACGAAACGCGAGCTTACCGAATAGAAATCCATAGGATATCCGCCCTGGCCACGGAGAGAGCCTTGCGTTCCGTCATCGTCCAATACCAAACCTTCCCAGCCTCTGATCTTGCCCAACGCTACACTAGCCTCATACGGACTGAGTAGTGGGCGCTCGAATGCGTAGCCCCAGTCAATGCTAAGGCGCGGGCAGGATGTTTGCACAAACGTGTTCAAGAGGTCACCGGGGAGGAGGCCAAGTTTCTGCGGCGATAGTTCAGAAAGGAGAAGCAGGTAGGGTGGGAATGCTGATTTCGGTAACGAGGATTGGATTGACTAGTTGGGGAACAGTTGGGAAATTAGTGCCAGACCTTCTTGGAACAAGGGGCCGATTATTCACCTTCAAAACACTTAGACTGCCTTGTCTGCCTAGCGTACCCAAAACCACACTCCACCCGCCCGCTCCATCTGAGCCTCCAAGCGTATGCTCTACGCCCTTTTCGGTCTGCTCTTGTGTCGTTGATGTCGAATTCTGACTTGCTACCGCACCAAGCCCAACGTTCCTTCTCGCCTGTATCACGGCCTTTCCCCTCAATTCGCGCATTTCTTCGTGCTCGTACCCCTCCCTGGTAAACTTTTTATCATACGGATCATATCGGAAGGCGGGTGTGGATGGGTTTGCGATCATGATGGATTCCAGGTGAAAGCGACCGTCGCCTACGTATCTGTCACATATATCGCAGAGTAAGCTGTAAGCGATTTGCGAGGGAGGCTAGAAATTGGAATCACTCACATCAATGCGTCTACGTCTGCGTCTAATTTTGGGGCGGTACAGCCCAGAACCTCTCCAGGACTCAGCGGCCTGACTTGTGGCACCACAATCTCATAAGCACCCCGCCATACCCCCAATTCCTCTGCCTTGACCCGCATCAAGTGATTCTGAATCTGCTGTCCAGCT
This sequence comes from Naganishia randhawae, assembly GCA_013461525.1. NCBI lineage: Eukaryota > Fungi > Basidiomycota > Tremellomycetes > Filobasidiales > Filobasidiaceae > Naganishia > Naganishia randhawae. Next base: position 120,907 of record JABRPJ010000027.1, read on the forward strand.
ACGTTGTTTTCGTCTTGATCTCCTGGCGTTATCCCGAGATCCTCCGGTGGTAGTAATTGAGCCGACAGAAGATCTCTCAAGTCCTGTACAGCTGAGATGAACTGAATGGTCGATACGAGGGCAATTTTCGTTGCTTTGGGTGTTTTGCTCCCTTCCATTGAGACATCCAATTTGCTATCAGATGTTTGACCTTCGATACCGATGACAAGCGGTTGCTTTCCCTTGTCTTTGTTTCCATTGCAAGATGAATTCTCCCGCAGAACGTCTCGACGGAAGGCATCTCGTTCTGACGGAAAGTTTCGACGGACACTCAACGCCAGATGAATTGGGTCAATGGAAATTTCCACAAAGACGTATAGTGTCTTGAGCGTCGTCTGAGAAACGGGAACTATGGCGAGCAAAGGCTTCAGCGATGCTGCGAGATATACCTTCGACAGATCACTTACTAAGGCAGCTATGTCCGTAATGCACAATCATTTCCGCACCCATTTCCTTCGCAGTAAAGTCGTCTATACAGCATGCACCGTATGTGACGTCTGCCAAGAGCAAAGGTGTTAAGTCCATCCCTTCATACTGTCCTCCCGGTCCAATCGCTGTAGCGGGGTAAGTGTAATTCTCCAGTATATCGGCGATAATGGGACCGTAAATCATGAGACCTTCTGGCATCTGCAGAGCGACTGTCCGGATACGATCCCTCCGGAGCTGATGAACGGTTTTGTGGATCTCGAACGAATAGTTGGATGGCAGGCCTGGAGGTGGGGCCTATAATAAGCGTTACGTTCGTCGCGCTCGTAACATATCCATTCAAACCCACCTTTCATCGCCTCGTTCAGCTCTTTGTCATGCAAAATCTCGTCGGGAATTAGATTTGCAACCCTCCTTGGGGCGGGACGAGGTTTGCCTTCTCCCTTCCTGGCAGTGGGCCGAGATGACGATCCCACGAAGCGCTTTCTCGGCTTGGAGGCGGTATTCACAGGTTCATTTGTAGTTGAAGCTTCTGCAGCAGCTGGCGCTTTCGCCTGAGGCGTGAACTCGTCCATTTCGGTCCCTGTCGTTTCGATATATCCAAGCAATCGCTTTGGCCAGTGTAGAGTTTTCTCTGGGCAACGAGTGAGTATATAGAGCAAGATGGGTAAATACTATCTTAGAATGTGAAACAGACAAATATCAATCCAGTCCGCACTTTCTTCCTCGTTCCTCGATCACATGGTAGCGGAATCAAACTGTGCGGTTTGGTGGCGAATTCCATCATGCTGTTGCTGTTCATTACTGTTTTCTTATTCTGACACCCGCGCGGTGACGCTCATCTCGAGTTACTTTCAATACAACTTGTCACAGTCGCTCATCACGAAGTTGTGCTCAGAGCTTGAATCTAAACCCGAGCAACCCAGGATCTTACTTCACGGGCCTCGCTGTAAGAAGGGATGTTCATCGCTTATGACTTGACGATAATCTTACTCTGCGCGGCAGTCAAGCTCGTTTCGGTATTAAGGTCCCCCGTTGTTGTCGTTGTCGTCGGCACCGCCGCTGTCGCCGCCGCTGCAACCTTTGCGACCTTGGCTTGCTGTCGAAGCTGTGCCCGGGCTTGGGCCACAGCAGCCAACCGCTGAGCCCTTATGCTTCCACCAGGTCCAGAACCGTTACTTGCGGCACTCTTCAACTCGTTTCGCAGACGATCCATTCGGATGGCATCCGAAGAGAAACCGGGGATGTTGATATCGTAGTCCCGTCCCAGATAGAACTGAATATCTTGCACTTCCAGTTTACGGGCTTTCCGATGCCGCGCGAGACGGCAGCCAAACTCGATACAGGTGTCTATGAACTCGTCTGCTAGTTCGAGGAGGACCTGTTAGAGGACAAGGTTCAGTTTTGGAAAAATTCCTCCTGGAAAGCAAGTTGATCACTCACATCCTCAGCAGCTTCGCTGATATTGACTTCCGGATAGAAAGCTTCTGCGAGATTCGCCAACTTGCGTTTGCTTGTCTTTGGACTACTCGATACTTCTACCAGGTCCTCGTCCGCAGGTGCCGGGATGACTACTCTCTCTTCCTTGGCAACATTGTCGTATACAGATACGGTCGTGCCTATGTCATCCTCTGCTTCATCTCCATCTTTTGAAATGTTTTTCAGTTTCTCAAATATCGTCCCCTTCATTGCTAATTTCGCGACCCCACTCAAAGCTGTCTCACGCTGAAATTGGGCAGAGTATCGACCCACGGATGGAGGTTTCTGCAGATGCGGCGGCAAGCCTAGCGTCATGCCCGCAGCAAGACCGCCGGTTAGCGAGGTGTGAAGCGGTTTCGTATCTGGGTATCTCGTCACCAAAGGAAGGGCCTTTGCAGATGGTGGTAATACCTGCGATATCTGGACATCGACGGAGACGGGTGGACATTCTGCGGCTTGGCCTTGTTGTTGTTGCTGCATCGTATTCGTAGAGGGAAATCCTATCGGCCGCCCACGGGCTTGCATCTGGGCGATTTGAGCCGTTTGCATTTGATTGAGCTGACCACCTAGTCCGGGAGGCAACATTCCGGGCGGAAGTGCACCCTGGGATCCTACGGGCATTATTGGGGGCATCATCCCCGGCTGAGGTATCTGCCCTCCCATCGGAGCTCCAGGAAGAGCCAAGGGCATCCCCGGTTGACTTTGTCCTTGATTCTGCATATTCGCCTGAAGCTGAGCTTGAGCGTGTTGACCGATTTGTGCTAGTTGTGCCTGAAACTGTTGCTGACCCATAGCTTGTGCGATTCCTGACATCCCCAACATACCATTTGAAGGCAGATGCATTCCAGGAATGATGTTTGAACTGCCTAATCCTGGCGAAGAGTTGAGCTGTGGGGAGCCATTAATGGAGCCTTGTCGACTAGACAGACCGTTACCTGCCAATGACGCTACCCGACTAGGGGTTCCAGCACGTATATTAGACGGCAATATTGCATTCTGTCCAATCTGTGGCGTCGCTTGGACAGACCGAGGACTCTGCGAAACGCCAAGCGGTAGATTTGTCTGGTTCTGGACTTGTGCTTTGAGCGCAGCCACTTGTGCGGCAGCTGCCGCTGTTACTTGATTTTGAGCATGTTGCATTTGCGGATTCATCCCCATCAAGGGCAGTTGTCCTGGTTGTGACAGGCCGTTAGGCATCGAACCAGTTGCACCAGCCTGCGCTTGCCTTGCTTGCGCTTGATTGAGCAAACGCTGTCGGTTTGCCGGTAGTTGCAGATTTGGCAACGGGACCGGTAATGATCCGGGCATTTGACCAGGAGTGTTGTTGAGGCTCGCATCGTTCGCATTCGGCATCTGATTGTTAACAATCGGCGAAGGCACTGTCGCCGGGCTGGCGTTGTAAGGCACCGCATTGGCGTTCATGGGTGAATTACGAGCCTGCTGTGCATTCCTCAACTGCATATTCATCTCCCTGATATAATCCTGGTATTGACTGCTTATCGCCGGTTTCTGCGGACGCACAGGCCAAGACGATACCAATTAATCATGGAGATGTGATGTAAATCGTAGCAGTTAAATCAGCTTACCCGGGTAAACAGCTCTCTCCGTTGCTCGTCAGTAAGAGCTCGTACATGCGTAAAGTACGAACGTCTGATGGGTGGTGTCTAGACATTTTAACGCATTTGCAGATCGTCAGCACACTCCGTCAACAAATTTTGGTAAAATGAAAGCGCTGGCCCTGAACTCACATTTCTGAAAAAAATGTTCCTCTTTTCATCGGACATGTCTTCAATCTTCTTAAACGCCATAGCAGCCGTAGCAGAGCCGGATGCGGAACCGGATGGCGTGCCCATGCTAACAGGTGTATTCATAGTCACCGGCGATGATGTGCCCTGAGAGTTGGGCGTTGCGACTCCCTGACCATTCAAGCCTAAAGCTGGTGGACGAGGCGTTGAGGCTGAATTGTTTTGATGAAGCATTCCAGGTAATTGCTGTTGGTCCATATTACCGCTTGCTTGGGACATTTGCTGTTGCTGCATGTTTTGGAGTTGACGAAACAATGCTTGTTGCTGATGCGCATGCAACGCCAAGTTTTCCTGCGACTGGCCAGGCGTCCCCAAGCTCTGTTGTCGTTGCTGTTGATTCTGTTGGTTTAGCTGGCGCTGCGCTTGTGGCTGTTCGTTGCGCTGTGTCGTAGATTGTTGCGTACGAAGGAATTGCCCGTACGTTCCCGGACCTTTCATCTTGACGATATAATCCAGCTAGAAAGAGTTCGCCAAAATAGATATTCTGAGCCTCATTCAGAGTGCACTCGGCTAATGCCAATCAACTAACCATCTTCATCTGTTGATCACTCAACCTATTTTCTTCCTTCATCTTTAGAAACTCGGGCAGGTTGGCCAAAATGTTCTGGATCTCCTGCAACGCCCTTTGTTGCTCGATCTGTGACGATGCACCGGCGGCATTTTGCCCATTTGCCGTTCCTGGAGTACCTGGGGCGTTTGAGCTGAGAGGGACAATAGTTTGGCCCGAGCCTTGCTGTGCTGGAGGTATAGTAGTAGGTAGAGTACGAGGGGATTGATTGTTCATCGCCGGGCCATTCTGGCTTCCTCCACCCTGGGTTTGTTGCTGTTGGCCCATCATGCCATTTGTAACTTGAGCGCCACCTTGAATGTTGGCCGCTTGTCCGGCATTCTGTGCTGCTGCGACTGCGACCAGCTGGCTTTGAAGTCCTTGAGGGATAGCCTGTCCTTGAGCGCGCATTTGCAATAGGCGTGCTTGCAGTGCAGGGTTATTACCTGCAGCGGCTGCAGCCAACGCCGCAGCTGCTTGGGCTTGGTTTTGCAAAGGACCACCTGGCATCTGCGATGATTGTTGAGAGTTGATATTTGGAGGAGGTTGTAGGGCTGATATTGCTGGGGACCCCTGAGTCTGTTGTTGTTGCCCGCCGGGTACCGACGGTCTCGGGCCCTGCCCTTGTCCTGGCGTTGTGGCTTGTCCTTGCGGATTTGGTGTCCCACCACCGCTTCTGCCTTGGGCCCTGTTTGTCTGCTGACGTAGGATTGCCGCCTGAGTAGCCATAAAAGACTGCTGTTGCTGCTGACTCATGCTCTGGAACTGTTGAAAAGTTATCCCTGCTTGAGCGCAAAGACGGTGGACTACAGCCGCTGTTACAGGGTTCGACGGCGGCGCTGAGCCAGAATTGGCATTCGGAGTACCGACGGTACCGCCAGGAGTTGTCTGAATGTTATTACCACCTGCAGCGAAGTTTGGAGGTGGTCGCGGTCTTGGAGAAGGTCGTACTTGAGGTGAACCTACAGCCTGTCCAGCGTTCTGCTGAACATTTGACGAGATGACACTGTCAGTTCAAATCCGCTGCGCGCATGAAAATACTGGAGACTCACATTCCTCGTTACCAATCCTTTGAGATAGTTCATCTTCTCTTCGAAACTCGCATTTTGAAGTTCTGGTGGAATCAACCTCATCAGGTCCTGAACCTGCGGCCGGGGCGCCATGCCACTAGTCATATTCGACATGATCGCTGAAGCCTTGTCGTTTCTTGCTATAAGGGCGATATATAGGATGGTAGGGCGGATAGACGGAGGCCGACCTGAACTCGGAAGCCAGATGACAATGTACCTCGAGGAATTATCCTTGGAATATCGCTAACTCAGGTTATCGCCTCGACTTGCGGATTTCGACATATGCGTCGAATGAAGGTGTTGCTCCCCGATTTGTTGGGCTTATAGCGATGAAATGTGCCTTGGCATCGCCTGTGATCCACAGAGAACAGCCAGGAAATACGCCCAGCTGAAGAAACGACCGGCCGTTTCACCTTTGTCGGTGATCGACGATAGTGAAGGGATATTGCCAAGGCATCGGGCGCACCTCCTTGCTTGGAGTGTTCCAGCCCGGTCTCTTCGCTAGGACGTCCAAGAGCGGGCATACACACGAGCAACATGTCGATGCATACTGAGTCAGGCGCTTGACTAGCTATCCCCAGCAAGACACTATAGCCGCCTCCCTTCAAATAATACAACCCGTTTCAAGTCGCGCCTGACATATTCGCTTTGCCAGGACGAGATGATTCATCCGAACACTACCGATACATCAACCCCCACCAGCAAAGAAAGACCTGATGTCCTTCTGTTTGTCATCATGAGCTCCACTTCCAATGCCCCCCTGCTGGCGTTTGATACCTTCGAGATGCGTCGTCACATTCGTTGTAAGGATTTTCACCTTCAAAGGCGCCACTTCCTTCTTGTGCGTCGAGGCTGACCGTGTGCTAGCGGTGGATCGGGTGCTCGATGCCGTAGTAGTCCTGGTCAAGTTGGGAGGCTGGGCCGGAACGGCCGTAGGCTGGGTGGTGCTTTCTCCCGAACGGGAAATCTCCACGTTGTCAGAAGTCGGCTTTGCCGTGCCCGTACCAATATCCTCCTCGCCTCCTGCCTGTTCATCATCATCGGGGAACTCGTCGGCGTACCCTACCTCGAGCCTTGTCCATCCCGTGTTCGTCATTCCGCTTCCTCGCCAAGATACATTGTGTACGGACGGTGGACGCCGGGCGAGTAGCGCTCCTAGGAATTCGGAGTTGAAGATGCCGTGGGCCACAACGAAGATGTGAGGAGCATCCGAGCCTTGTTTGCCTTTGGACTGCTCGAAAATGGGCTCGATGTATTGCGCAATTCTACGTGGCGTACGTAGTTGTCAACCCATACTCAGTTCCATCGTTGATTTACTGTGCACTCACGCCTTCTCCGCCCTTGCCCTCACATCATCCAAGCTCTCTCCGTGATCGAATTTGAAAGTCCTCCCTGGCTCTCGATAGAACCCTGTCAACCCTTTGTGCGCTGCGAAAGGCTGTCTCTCTGCTTTCCCGAAATTCTGCTCCTGGAACAAGGGAGAGTAAGTGGCCGGTGGTGGAGGCGGTGGTTGATGTTTCTGGATTTGTTGGGCCTGAGAATACGTATGAGAAGATCGAGAATGAGATACCGAATGCAGACGATGCCCAAGTGACTCACGGTCCAAGCTGCTCTCAACAGGTTACTGGCGAAAATTGCATCCACGTGATAGTTAGCCAGCGAAGCACCAAGAGCTTTCGCTTGCTACATGAAGGGGTAAAGGGTAATGACGGAGGAGTCGAGTTCATCAAGGATGGAAGGTCAACCATCGATCACAGGTTTGGGGAATTGTGGCATATCCACCTGTAACAAGGTTCTTACTCACGTTCATTCCTGCATGATAAGAGAAACGAGCGTAACATGTAAGGAGAGACAATCAGCAGCTGAACTTGGACACGAATGATCGTTCGGAGTCATAGCCGTCCTCAAGCTTATTCTCCACATACCATGACTTGATAGCGGTGCATCCGCCGATCCAGCCCACACAGGCCTAAGGTTATCTGCTCTCGTATGAACAAATACGGAAGGGAGGAAGAGCCAGGGCAATGAGACGGTCAGCTGAGGCGTTTGACTGTGAAGGGCGGTGATCAACCGGGTTTATAAAACGTACCGGTAGATTCACCGTGTCTGACTATCGTGAGGATGATCATTTTCAGCTTGAGGGATATAAGAGGAACGTCGATGCTCACTCCCACTGCTCGGCGCAGAGACTGACGGGCTGATCACTAGATTCACTACAATCAAACTGGGAATGACTGGTGTCCAACAGCTTGTCGAACCCGCGGGATCAGACAGTCATCCGGCGTCAGGCCCGAAGTTCCGGACGGGGGATTTGTGCAGGGCGCACCAGAATGCGGGCAGTCCTAATGATGTCTGAATATGCCAAACCCAGGTGCATACGCCGAGTGGAAGAACTCCTGCAACTGCGATAATGTATCACAATGACATAAACTAGATGGTAAGGCGCTACAAGAAGTCTCTAAAGTTGCGGACCTGAAAATAGACGGAGGCGATCCTCGAAGGCCTGAGATACATGGAGGAAGCCGAGGCAAAACATAAAGTGGAGAGCTACATAGTCGATCTTGTCCTGCACTTTAGAATGCAACAGCCAAGCCACCACCCACAACACCGGCGACAACGGCGACTGCGGCGCCGAAAGTTCCAGCGGAGGAGGCAAAGAGCGAAACGGCACCGGAAGTTCCAGAACTAGCGGAGGCCGAAGCAGAACCAGAGGCAACGGCAGAGCTCGATGCAGAAGCGTCACCACTTGTGATGCTGGAAGAGTTACCAGCTACGAGAATTGGGAGACAGGTCAGCCTTCACACCTTCTGACATGTATCCCCATGATATGAGGATACGGCAGATGACGGCACAGGCGCACTCACTCGTAAAGTCGGCTCCACACTTTGAGTTGATGGCCTTCCCGATCGTTCCACTGGCGACCGACGCATTTCTCGCTTGGACCGCTTGGTACATTGCCTGCGTGCAGGGAGTACACAAGACACTGGCGTTGAGGTTTCCGATCTCGTTGAGCAAAGTCGTGTTGGTTCCGGAAAGAAGCGAGGTAATACTGTTGACACTCAATTCAGTGCCAGTGGCGTTTTGGATCGCGTACAAGGTCTCGGTGATGCATCGGGTGTTGTTACTGTTATCATAGTTCCTAGTTAGACATGATACCCCAACAAGAGAGGCAGAAACTTACGCGGTATTCTCCAAGCACACAACGCTCCGCACAGTAGGGTACAAACCAACCACCTGCTGCAAACCCGTGACGAGCGCGTTCGAATTGCTCAAGTCTGAAGAGCAGGCAGAGGTGATGGACGACTCGGCAGACTGTAATGTCGAGTTGCTGCATGCCGTGGATGCGCAAAGAGTATTCAAATAGCTGTCGAGCGGGGCGACAATGGAGCCCTGTGCCTAGATTCGAAAAAGGCACAGTTGGTATGTTTACTCGGGCAGAGCAAAAGAAAAGATACTTACAGTAAAGACGCTGACTAGCGAATTCAGACTCAAACACGTGTTAAGGTCATTGCCAGGAAGGATGTAAGGTGTAAGCGTTCCCAAACACGAGCTAACACGATGAGGTGTTGAAAAGTTAGCTGTTGATACAGGCTAATCCTTGTTGGCTTGCGCACCTCGATAGCCTGTAGAAAGCGTCGAGATTTTTAGATTATGCATACTGGAATATGAACTTCGACGATACTCACCCTCCCAATTGCGCATTGACTACAGCCAAACTTGCGAGAGACGCAACCAGAGTTTTCTTGGTATAAGCGAACATTTTGACAGTCTATGTCTATCTTTCTAATCCTGATTTGTTGAAGAATAGCCAGATAGATTGGGAAACAAGGAAGTTCAACTCTTTGCACTTGCGTTCCAGAGTATTAAGCTGAATAGGCAGCATTACGAGGGATGTGCAGGAGAAGACGCAGTGAACTGAAGGCGGAAACATACTTACTAGATGTTCCCTTCGTATATCCTTAGAGGTAAGGTATGGTGGCAACTTGTCAGCAACGGCTTGGTCTCAAGTGCTGTCTTGAGTTGCTGAATAGTTATATCCCTGAGCGCTCTAGCACATTCAACAGGGTGCATAGCCATAGCGATATTTCGTGTTCTGCGGTAATCGAGAGCCGCAGCGCTACCGCAGCAGGATGAACGGATGACTCTGGCCACTCGTCCCCCAGCGAAGCGCGTCTGAGGGGACAACTAGTCCTTCTTGGCACTCGGCCGTTCTTTTAGCTGCGTCATTGCTTGGGGTGACGCACGCCGGCATTGAAGGTGACTACCTTTTTCGGGGCGCCTTTCCGAGCCTTTTTGGGACGTCGACTGCTCGAGGCTATAAAAGCAGCAAAAATGCTGAAATTGTATACCGACTCCTGACAGATAATGACGGGTCAATTCTCTTCACATCATACACATCTCCCGCAATCGACCCGGTTGAAGACGCCGTGTGATAGCCGTTCTTCAACAGAGCCATTGAACTGCAAGTCCAACAAGTTCGACTCTGCTTGTCTGCTTCTCCCACCTTCAAGAACATCTCGTGGTGATCATGTCAGCCGCGCCCGTTACTACACCCATCTCAGCCGCAACGACGCCGTCAGCCCGACCCGTGCTAGAACACCTGAATTCTGCAGCTTCCGCGACAGCGCTTACCTCGAACGATGTTCCATCCGTTTTTGAAACGCTCGCTTCTGATGAGTTGAGGGAGCTAGTGCAACCGGCGTTCCGATACGTCCTTGCTGTGAGCCCATTTTCTAGGCGGTGATGCAACCGTCCATGTAGCTTATTGACCACCACGTTGCGTTTCGTCAAGGTATAGTTCTTCGCTCAAAGGTACCCCCGGTATCTGCTACGCCTAATCAACCGACATGAGGAAGTATATGCTGGATTCTTGTGCTTGGTAGAAGGATACCATCTACAGCGGCATAGTAAGTCTCGTGGTTCCTCCCCGGGGTTATCGCTACAATTCTGAGCCATCGTTTTCGCTTAGATTCGACATTCACCGATAACTTTTACGGACTCCAGTTTCGGTCGATATCTCCGCACCTCACAGAAAAGCAGGCAGCCGCAAAGCTCGCAGTACCGCGGCCTAGACAATACCGATTATCAACGCGTCAAAAAATATTGACATTGGCATATATCGTGAGTGAAGTCTCTCCAGAGGACTCAATGTGGGTTCAACCCTAATTCAGCCAACTATGTCTACGTTTCTGCTTAGGTGGGGATCCCGTATTTACGGTCCAAGCTCCAGGACTTGTATGAACGCTTAGGCGGCGGCCTGGATGCTGAGATTATGGAATTGCAGTCAGCTGCAGACCGGGATGACATTTATCGGGTAGGTTTGATCCAGCCCGTCTAGGATGTGCACTAATGCAACAATCAACATAATCGCACAGATAACCCCTCGAAGAAGGCTTTCTGTCATGCTAGCACGGACTTTCAAACGACTATATCCCTATGTGAACCTTGCCTACGAGCTGATGACGGTTGGATACGATATTGCATTCGCTTTCGGCAGGACAACGTGGTGGAGATGGTGGATGAAGCTTGTGGGGATCCAGGTGGTCAGAGTTGGAGCTGTTGATGAACTATCTAGAGGCGGAGTTGGTCTAGAAGCATGGCTTGTAAGTGACTTCCCGCGTCATTGGGGAATGCCGAGGCTAAAAGAGTTTCATCTTGTAGTCAAAATTTGCCTCTTCATCCCGAGTTCTCGGCGTTCTCTCACGAATGTTACGGCCTCTCGCAAGGATCTCCGCCCTTCCTATGCGTCTGTTTACATCGATAAATCCGCTAGCCACTATTCTCCTTGCCCTCAAATTTCTTCAATGGTGGTATTCACCCGCTTCACCGCGACTTAGTGCCATAAAGGGTGCAGAGGAACGCTCAAAAGTTCTTGTCAAGCCTCCAAGGATGATCTCACCGACTCTAAAAGGTAGGAGCGCGGTAAACCTTGAACGAGAAAAGGAGCAAGATGCCGATGAGACCGCCAGAACCGACGAGCATTTAGACGATGACAGTGATTCCGATGAAGAAGTCAGCAGTGATTCCGATTCATCGCCGAATGGTGCGATACAGGACATGACACCTGGAACACCGCCCAGCCAGCCGCTCGATGCCAACCTACAGTATCGACCACAGGTATATGGTTCCTGCGTGATATGTAGCAATGAATGGGCCAATCCGACTATTACCCCGACGGGCTACATGGGCTGTTATCTTTGTCTCTATGGGACTGTCGAGAAGCATGGTACATGCCCGGTAACTGGAGTTCCGATGCGAGTGGATGAACTTAGGAAGGTACTAGTGTAATTCCGCAGACTTCGCGATAGCGATTACTGCGTTATCATTCTATCATAATAGATTGCACGGAGCCACATCACATCACGTCTTTATGTGCATAGTGAGCGCGTCTCATCATCATGGATTCAGGTATCATTCGGCACAAGGAACAATCATTTTCTGCCCGTCTTGCGACTCTTCTTGCGACTCACTCCGTTTCCTCCATTCATCAAAGCCTCGCACTATCGTGCTTCTGTCCATTCCATTGCAAACGGGCTGCGTTGTTACTCCGCTCGCCATGCAAGTTTGCAGAAGGACGAAAGCCAAGTATTATGTTCATCTTTCAACAGGGCAGAACAGTGAGTTACCGAAGTTGCTCCACTTCTTCATCTCGGGGCTAATCATCGAAAAACACCCTCTTGGAATATGGGATGCCCTTTTTGCTTGATCAATTGGACATGACGGAGTTTAGAACCTTTAAGGGGGGAAAGACCTGAGATCAGTGTAGCCAATGGGTACAGACTGAAGGCTGGTGCTGCCTGGTTATACCTCAATCTATCAAATCAACATCTCAGTATGCGGGAAGTCGCGAAGGAGTGAAGAGGTGCAGAAGTTACTCGGAAAACTTACGGTCTCGAAAAACGTAATGGCTTTGGCCATTTCGTTGAACCCCTTCTCTTAAAGAATCAACGATAATCCTAGCGCCTCCTTCGCGCTGAAGTAAAACTGGTTAGGGCTTGGCCAACAAAGTGTATGGATGGGACCATGGAGAATGACCTGTGGAGGGTCAATGCTTACATGTCCGGTATTTCTGTCCGAGATGCATGCAGCAGCGATGTAGACGTTGCTTTTCTTCACTTCTGCAAGGATTTCGGGAACTTCCTGGTATAGAGCGAGCTCTAACCCTTTACTATTATCAGGCACGATGGTTGATTACAGAAATTGCTTGAAGAAAGAAGAAAACAAGTTCACATACTGGTCGTACAAGGCATCGACAACGTCACCTTTTCTTGCGTTGGGAAGCGTGAGGAAAGTCTGCCAGAAGGAGGATGTATCACATCAGACGTCGCACAAGGGGGACTCAATGGGTTTTCACTACGCACGAATATTAAGAGGTTCCATACAGTGAAACTATAAGGAGTGGAAGCAGAGAAACTTATCACTCAGTGCCATACCCTTGCGCGGAGGTTTCACGGTGGATTCTCACTCTAAGTCAAAGCAAACATACTGTATACAATGGAGTTCCAATAAGAAGATTGGAAACTCAGTTGGAGATTAAAATTGCCTCCCATAGTTCAACCTTTGACAGTCTTTCCGGTCACAAGTTCTTGATCCCGTCGAACCCTTTTGCAAGTGACTCCGTTGCAGGCAATTTTGGCGACGCTTTGCACTATGTGTTCGACAAGGCAATATCTTCTGCCACGAAAGATAGGGTACTAACGTTAGACCCCAAATGATGATCATTCGCTGAAACAACCTCAGAGAGCGGCGCTTTCTAATACTCATGCCTTACAAGTGCTGTTCAGCTGTGTTGCTGAGGGGGACGAACATAACGTAACGAAGGAGTATCTTGCCTTTTACTCTGACGATCGATTACCTTACTTACTGTAACAAAGGATGTCAGCCTAGCTGCTAAAGCGGTAAGGCAGAGGGGTGAAGACTCCTTTCGCTCAAATGTTAAATGATATAGGTCTCGGGAAAAGCATCACGCAACCATTAATTACAGTACAAATATCTTGCCGGGTTGCCTACATTCGGCGCTTTCCCGTCAGTCCTGCTTCATCCCTTCTGAATCTCGACTCCCAGCTACCGCGCTGGCTAACCCCGCCCTGCCAATCTCCTTTTGCTTCTTCCTCACACCTCTTGGGACGAATCCAAGCGATGTATCAGCGAGTGCGGACGCTAGGGCGTCCATATCTGTATCCTCTGTCACATTTGCACGAGAAGCATGTGCTGCTTGAGGCGAAGACAGCTTCTTAAGGCTGGAAGTGTCTTCGGCGACCGACAATGGCGTGGAGAATCCGTGTCGATTCGTTTGAAGCGGTTCCTGTTCATCTGCAGACATGCCGTAACCAGTACTCCCGTTATCTGATTCGGACTCGATAGTTGGCTCAAGGGCGTTCCTTGACTGCGGTATGTGAGACGCTTGGAATTGCTTATTGGGAGAAGTTATATTCAGTCTCTGTCTCGGCGTTGATCTTGGCCTGGTTCCGAACCCTGTCTGTGCGTTTTGTAAGAGCCCAGAAGAGGCGGCGATGTCTGAATGATGTTGCGCCTGCGGTGGCACTAAGGCTCCTGCCGAGGGATTCTGTCGAGGCGTCCATGTCGGTCGGATCAGGCTGACACCTGGTCCGAAACGCTGAAGGAGATCGCCTATCTACGATCGAAGCAGAAGCGTGAGTCTAATGCCAAAAGCCAGATTTCTATCCAAAAAACGTGACGCACCCCGTGGTTGACAACGGAGAAGAAGTATTGCTTGGAATAATCTATCACAGAAAAGAGCTTCAGAATATGTCAAGTCAGGCTTGGTCACGATGGCTGTACATACGGTGCTTTCGGACCATGTGTCTCCTTCGGTCTTTCGGCGTGGGAAACCGCTGACAACAAACATCCCGTGGTAGAAGGCACTCGAACTGAGCATGACGATGAAAACCGACGGAGACATGTGCGGAGTTGTTGGGACAGGAAGGGAAGACGGCGTGCAGTAAAGGGGGGAACACTGTTTAGTCGTGTCACTTGATTTGATATCTATTCAATAAAAATCTCACGATGTTTTCTCCCTGTGATTGTTTGACACGTGCGATTGGATCATGATTCTCTATAATATGCTGATAATCCGACAATGAGACATGAACATGTGAAATAGAGAAGGGGAAAAGGCATATCAGCGAGACCGAATACAAGTAGGAGAATCCTATAAGGTGACTGATGTCGATAGCGCAGCCTCATGCATAAACTTGAAGAGAATCTTACAAGTTCCAACAATCGATCTTCCGGAAAGATCTTCCCACATTCTTCCATATCCATGCCCTCACCTAACGTGCTGCCTGTCTCGCTGCCAGCTCGAACCGACGGATCATGTGAGCGCAGCTTGCGTAGAGTAACTAGCCCTCTGCAAATGAAGGAGTGGGCTTTGATATAGTGCGATTGCAGCGCCCGTTGACTTGTAAACGTTTGAGGGGAAACCGAGCAAATGGGTCCTAGGGTACAAGTGATTGCATGGTCTGTCGAGGTTGCAAGAGTATTCTGGTCCGCGCGAACATGCTTATGAGAGCGGGTTACGGGTGAAGATTGAATCGACGCTGGTTCAGCATTACGGGAGTCACCCGAGGAAAGGGACGACCACGATGGTGTCGGTGAGGCTGAGAGAGAGCGTTTCATGCCTGCCGAAGCGCGCAGTCACACCCTGAAGCTGACGCTGATAACCTCCCTGATGTGCAACAAGCGAATCTTGCGTGCGTGAGCATCGAAGCGGGGTTCTGCCCTGTGAGAGCAGATCACAGCAACAGCTAAATAAAGGAACACACGTAACATGTAGTCAATCCTTTGCATATATGAATCGCGCCAACTACCGGCGCACCAGTAGCGATCACCGGGCACGACTTGACCCTTTCACGATGGCTTTTGGCAGCGAATCTTCCGTTTCTTCTCCCTTCTCCAGTGGTGATGCGAGAGGCCGCGTATGTGCTCTGTGAATGTTGGACTAGACACAAGTCCACGGCTAGACCGCCAAATAGCTTAGAACGCAGCTCGCCCCACGGACATGCGGCGCATGTGCGTGTCAGCAACAAGCGCATTCCCTGCGCTTGACGAGTCGTGATTGGTTACCCATCGGCCACGATCACACTGTTCAACGTTGTGCATGGGCTATCAAGCGTACTTCCCAACCGGTACCACATTGGCCGTATCGACCACGTAGTGCAGAGAGGCTCACACAATGTTTTTGTGCGCAAGTAAGCCCATCTCCCCTTCAATTCAAGCAGAATACCTTTTGCAATTGCCACGTATTGACGCGATTGTTGTGCTTTCCCTAGTTTCCGGTACGACACCGACTGTCCCTGTGGTTTCTGCAAAGTCTGGCAATGTCTATGAAAAGGCCTTGATTGAAAAGTACATCGGTAAGGCAAACCTCCGATGTTTACAGCTTTCCCAGGCTACATTGCTGATGTTATCCTGCTTTCTCCTACTTTCCTGCGCGTGTTGGACATTAAAGATCAAAATGGCACAGATCCCATTACTGGTGAAGGCTTGACCAAGGAGGACCTGATAGAGGTGAAAGCCAGTAAGCGTTTAATTCCATCTCAATTGCGTATCACCCGTCCGACAGAACATTAACCACTTGTTCATTCCCGCCTTGTTAGAGCCCCAGACTCTGCCTCCCCGAGCACCGACGCAAACCTCAATCCCGTCATTGCTGACCAACCTGCAATCCGAGTTTGACGCAATCATGCTGGAGAGCTTGGAAGTCAAGCGGTCGTACCAGGATGCAAGGCAGGAATTGGCGAATGCTCTGTATAGGGAAGATGCTGCAACGAGGGCATTGGCAAGGATCATGAAGGAGAGGGATGAAGCAAGGACGTAAGTACAGATTATGATTCGGGCATTTCCTTGGACTATCCGGAAAGACATCTCGTACCTGAGAGGGTTATGCTGCATAATGCTAACATCCGTCTTCATATACAGCGCCTTGGCATCCGTTCAGGCGACGATAGGCTTCAGCCAGCCCGCCGAAGGCAGCTCAGCAGCCCCTGTTGCCACTGACGGAGACGTCGAAATGTCAGGCAACGTGGACAAACTTCCAGCTGAAGTTGAAAGTATCATCAGCAGTACACATCAAGCGCTCTCTTCCACCCGAAAGAAGAGAAAGCCTGCTCCAGGTTACGTCAACGCCGGGCAGGTCAAGTCGTTTACCCAGCAATCTACTGTCCCATCTCTGCACGCCACCAAACCTGCAGGTATCACTGCTCTCGATGTGTCGATGGATGGAAATCTGGCTGTTACAGGTGGAGCGGACAAGACGGTTCATGTATACGATTTCACCAGTGGAAAGACGTTGGCAACATTAAAGGGCCATACGAAGCCCGTCAACCAAGTGGCACTGGTCGAACAAGATGGTGGACGAGTGGCCGTTTCCTGCAGTGCGGACAAAACGGTCAAGGTCTGGTCCGAGGCAGAAAACGGTGGGAAATGGAGTTTGCAGCACAACTTGACTGGTCACAAGGGCGAGGTGTCTGGATTCACCGTTCACCCCTCCAAGCGATTTGTCGCTGCCGGGTCCACCGACCAAACTTGGTCTCTCTATGACCTTACCACGGGAGAAACCGTCAAGACGTACGACGCTCTTGAGGGACAAGAAGGATCTTTCGCATACACCTCGTTTGCCGGACACCCAGATGGCATTCTGCACGCCGGTGGTACAGAGGACGGAAATGTCAGGATTTGGGATGTCCGCGACGCCTCAGCTCTCGCTGCTTCTCTTTCGTCACACTCGCAACCCGTCACCTCGCTCTCATTCTCTGAAAACGGTTACTACCTCGCTTCAGCCTCTAACGCTAACCCTACGGTGAACATCTTCGACTTGCGAAAATTGACCGTGTTGAACTCATGGCAACTTCCTGCGGAAAACAAGATTACCGAAGTTCGATTCGACACGTCGGCACAGTTCTTGAGTGTTGTCGGCACGGATGCCCGAGTGTACGCCAACAAGACATGGGAGGAACTCGTCAAATTCGATGATAACGCCGGTGACTTGACTGGCGCCAGATTTGTGGACTTGGGACGAAAGTTGGTGCTCAGTGGTATGGATAGGACACTGCGGGTTTTGGCAGCTCCCCAATAGTTTGGTTGTGGACATCAAAATAAAGGGCATGAAGTGAAAGGGAGATAATTTGTAGACGTTTTAGTTTTGGGCTTCGCCCAGCGGGCAAAAGTCACGGAAAAAATAGCCGTACACAGCTGTACTTTGAGATGGAATTGCCTTCGAACCAGTGCATATGATGTTTCTACAAGAGCCACTACGTTCTTGGGCGTTTGGCGAGAGAGCACTGGTATCATTGAATGGAGCAATACGTGTCTGCCGAGTAGTCTGGATTCTTCTCCTTCTTCTCCTCTTTCTTTACCAGACATACCTGTCCAAGTCACATGGAAGATATCAGAGCTCCCCTATATCGCACGGCGTGCTCGAGCTTACTCACGGGAACCATGATACCGCCTTGCAAGTTTTGAAAACATAGTCAGTGCCCGTCTATCCCCTTTGAACGTTTCTTGGTTAGAGCAACTACATACCGGGGCAAGTCGTTTCTTTCGGGAAATGCATGGGAAAGTCGATAACCTGATCGTTGGGGGTATACAGTACGTTAGTGAAAAGTTTACGTACGAGGATCTGATATTAAGTTTACCGCTCCCTGCGCGAAGTTGCAGCCACCGGGTAAGATAGTGCCAGCTGGCAGACTGAAGCGTCGCGAACGACCGACACAAAGAGTTAGCACTCGTCTA
Organism: Naganishia randhawae; assembly: GCA_013461525.1. Taxonomy (NCBI): domain Eukaryota; kingdom Fungi; phylum Basidiomycota; class Tremellomycetes; order Filobasidiales; family Filobasidiaceae; genus Naganishia; species Naganishia randhawae. The sequence goes on from JABRPJ010000027.1 coordinate 139,026, forward strand.
GTCCTTTCGCCCATTCGACAGAAACGTTATTAGCCGACTCACAAGACACCCTTCGTCAGAGTATGATACGCACCGTAGTGCACCTCATATCCAGGAATTCTTGTGGGCTATGAAGCCGGCAGATGTGAGTCCGACGATGTTTCCCTGATGTCTGATCTGTGAATGGCGCGGTAAACTCACCTGGTAAGCTTGATCTCGGTCAATGGTGCCAAAAGGCATATCTGGACCCTCGCCAGTGATTCCTGCTCCCCATGGTGCGTTCATTATGTCGCGGCCGTTGTTTTGTGTTTGTGGTCTAGTAGGGTCCGTGAAAGTGAATCTCTGTGGCGATACGAAAGCTTAGTCGCAACTGAGGGTAATTGTATCTGTGCATGGAATGAGTTAGCATAGTCGAGCTGATTGGGTGATACCGTTCACATATACTTGGTCCCTATTCTACCAGTGCCCCAAGCGATGCTCGCGTATTTTCCGCGGCACCGCTACTTCCTTTATCGTCAGGAGACGCCACAAGGGTGTTGAACATGGAGATTGTCAGAAATCATACCTCCTTTCAGCAGCGTCTGGCACCTCGTCTCATCGCTCCGCACGAGAGTCGCATCAACGTAATGACTCAGTAGCTTACCAAACCCCGAAAATTAGCATGAAGCGCCATATACGTCGCACTCGGGTTTCCTCTAGGCACCTTGTTTCACCCTGGTACTACGGCGAGAACGAGGCTGAATGCAGCACCCAAGAGATCGCCATAGCAGCTGGACGATCTGAAAGGTGTATTTGGACTTGTATGCGTAGATGCGTAGATAGTAGATACAACTGGAAGTATGTTGGATAGTAGATATAACTGTTGCCCAAAAGGACACTGCAGGGGAGGGGGGGCGGGGAGGGTAAGGGGGGATGGACACGCAACGGTCGCGTTGGCTAGTTCTGACACATGGCGAAAGGGAAATGGTCAGCGATTTGCGAAGTAGTCGGCTCGCCGAAGGAAGGCAACGACGGACCTCTCTCCATTGGGTTTTGCAATTGACGCAGCGGCTAAAGAGGACAAGTTGATCGAGGTGAGTAATGGTTATTCGCACAACCGCAGGTCGAGAATCTGGAAACACGGCGGCTTACTAGAATGTCGTCATAGGTTCATCCGCACTACGCAATGCGAGATTCATCAGCGTTGTCATCTTATAGAGTGACTGACCTTTACTCACCTTCGGATCTGAAGCTGTCTATAGTACGCCTCTCCATAATCACACTTGGGGCAAACCACTAAAACGGGTGTAAACGTCAATATCGCCTCGTATAGTATTCAGATAAAGTTTGCGTACCTGGTGCTTTATCCACATTTTCCCATGCAGATTCACCGCCCATAACATCATCTACTTCTTTCCGTTTAAGATGTGTTCTTGATGTCATCTATAAAACAGTATAGTATTGAGTTCAGGGTCACGGATCTCGTAGGAAGCACGTCACATACCTCTTTCTTGATGGCAAAGATGTAAGGGCAACTGCTGCATTGCCTATTGATCAACGTAGTATGCATCAGACACCCCGCCCATGACAAACAGAACCTTGAAGCGGCAACTCACCACCTGTTTGTCCCTTCCGGAGCACCTATCGTGAGATAATTGCTGCAATACGGGCAGAAAAGCATGGCGGATTTTTTTCCGGGATTTCACCAGGAATTTCGGAGAGTCGGAAGAGGTGCGAGTATGGATCCTTGGATAACTACCGCAAGGTGATCCCATGAAAGAGGAACATGACCAGGAAGTGGGCAACAAGGAACGTCCCGGAGGAGTGGATGATCGAGGAACTATATAAAGTAGACTCGGACGCACCTTGACAAAGTAAACAACAGAAGCCGCCATCCAAGCCAACAAGTATACTGGCCTCGCAGCATCCCACCTCGGTACGGATACCTTGAACGAGTCCTGCCGACGTACTATGCTCACCTCGGTGATTCAAGGCCTGATAGGTGCTAGCACCTTTACCCAGATCCTCTTCGCCCTTCCGCTCTCGCTCGACTGGCTCGGCCCGCCGTCTTTCCTGCTACTTTCGCTCCTCCTTACCACCTACTACTTTTGCTATGCAACCATCAAGCTCGCCACAAAGAATACCCCGGTGGCTTCACTTCTCGGTTTATTTGACCTTGTTCAGCCCTTTGTTCCTGCCGGGTGCGCGTTGGTAACATGTTACCTCTATCTACACTCTTCTGAAGGAGGAGCCGAGACGACACATTTCCTGGGAATCAATAGCAAGCGGATGCTGGGAGTGTTTCTGCCGGCGCTGTATGCGCAGGTGCTGAGGTTCGTTAGTCCAATGTTCAGTGTTTTGGAAGGAATCGCAACGCTTTTGGTATGTACAGGAGTCCCATCATGCTACATCTTTCTAGAAACTTAGTGTTCCTGCGACTCGTGGCAGGTTGCACAATGTGCGGGTCGGATTACAAAGGCATACATCGAGGAAGGAGTAGCGGATGACAGAGAAGAATTTGAATGGCGGCGAATGTTCGCGCTGGTTGCAGCCGCAGTGATGTACTGCGCCGGTGCGGGGTGGCTCATTGCCGTAAGCAACCTCTAAATCAAAGAAAGTCACGCTGGTTTAGTAGATGTTGATGCTGAGCATTACTGAACTCTCAAGGCACATCCACTATCACCGCCATTTTCTAAAACCCAGCTTCCGCCAATCCTCCTCGGGGGCGCATTGGCAACTGTCTTCTTCCTCACGATGATTGGATTCTCCAGACGAAGCGCTACCGTGGTGGAAACGGCGTTGATCTTCCTCTACGTGATCTATTGTGCGTGGCTGTCAGGAAAGGAGGAATTGTTGGAGCCGAGGGCATTCGGCCATGGATGGCTGACGACAGGATGGGGAAAAGCCAAATCGCTTCCGACCGAACTTTTGACGGGTACCACCTCGTCACCGTATATCACCTTCCTCACCTCGTCCCTCCATCTACCGTCCTCGCTCTCCAACATTGTTGGATTCTTCTTGACCATCTTTGTTAAAGTATGCGGTCTGCAATCGGGATGGCTCAGCGGCCTGGGACTTTTGCCGACAGCTTTCACATCGCCCGAGGGAGGGGAGAATGGCCAGATGCTGAGCCCGCAAGGGTTAGACATGGTGGGCCTCGCTACGAATATTCTGCAACATGCGACGGATACCATGTGGAAAGTGTAAGTTTCTGTGTGCGTTTCCTAGAAACCTTGCGTCGTAGTGCTGAAAACAACACTCTTGTCCCGTTCCTTCTCACCCACGCACAGGGCTGGATCGCTCCCGCCAACGATGCTCATATCGCTCTGCTTCCGCCTCCTCGTGCTCTCCGCTGCTGCACGAATCATCCCCATGATCCGACGTGCCTCTGCCGGGTGGGACACAGGCGACGAGGACAGGGAGACGTTTGAAGGCGGGGATTTCTGGGATGGGAAACGCTTGCGGGAGGAACCGGCCGTGAGTCGTGGATTTTTCGGCCATCATGGCGGCGGTATACTGTTCATGTGTGCGGCTTTCGCTGACTTTTTCTCGCGACGGACGGGCTTGTTGCAGAGCGTTCGGTTGACGACTATTCTATTGTCGTATCACAAGGCGATCTTGATATCCGTCTACACGCATCTTTTACGTGAGTTGCGAGTCGTTCCACGTCGGTGGTACAGGTCAGTGAATTCAACATTGCTCTACATCTACACAGTGCTTGATCATGGGTCGCAGGTCTGGTGGAGGTAAGTGGCATGTTTGATTCTCGAAGGAAAGCGAGAAGGCACTGATGAGATCTCGACTATGTTGCATCTCCTTTCCAGATGGATTAACATCTTCATCACCCTCGGTAAGTGGCTCTTCTCTGCATCGCTCAAACAGCTTGGCAACCCAATGCTCATTTCTCCTCTTCCTTTTGGCTACGTTTGCAAAGGTATATGGGCTCTCGAGCTGAATATCGAGGACGAGTATGATGATGATGGGGAGAGTATCAAGAGCTGGAAGGTCGAGTAGCCCGGCGTCTTGAATAGGAGGGAACCGAAAAAGGGAAAACGGGGCGACTGTAACAGATATCATGGGGTACCAATGAGGTCATGATGAGATTCCATGTCCGCCGCTGCCTTGGGACTCGAGGTCCCACACGATAAGAGGACCCGGGGCGGTCGGAGGTCGGGCGGGAATCCAGGGCCCGGCACCGGTATGCCTGCGGGAGTAGCAGAAAGAGGGCATCGCAAGGGGAAAAGCGATCTCCGACATTCTCATTCTCCCGTAACAATCGCGTTTCATATGACGTTTCCAGGTGGCTCCTTCCCCTTGATGGAATTGGCTGCTGCCATCACTGATTGATCTCGCAGCCATCTTTGCCTTGAATCAGCCCCTATGCCGTGCGTTTCGGTCGACACTCGGGGCCTTCTTGCCGCATTGTCCGGCTTTTGCTTCCGGCGAGGCGGGTAATCCCACAGTCAGCAGGAAGCGAGCACATATTTACAGGAGACAGCACAAGTTCCTCGCTCCTGCTTCTTCCCCCCTCTCCCTCAGACGAGGTCCCGCATCCTGCCTCGCCTCCCACCCACATCTTCCCACCATGTCTCGGCACCACCAAGACCTCCCACGCCGGATCCAGGATTCAGAGATCATGAATCCCCAGGACGACGTAGCGAAACATGCCGCAGAGCTACGACACAAGGCCTTGGTCTTGACCGATTACCACCCTCGACCTTCCTTCGGGACGTACGGACAACCGATCGACGTCGTGGCAAACTTTTTCCAAGTAAAGTACGCCGGCGAGGCAGGAAAGACGATCCACCACTACGACGTCGACATTGTGCCCATCTCTCGCTACAGCGCAGACAAGGCTGGCGGCGATAAGCCCGACAGAGGTCCTCGCAAGCTACCTCTGTCTCTCACCAAGCGCATTCTCGACTTGACCGGCGAAAAACTCGGACGGGACTATGCCCCATCCTTCAAAGCAGGCGCATTCGACGGCCGGAAGAACTTTTTCTCACCTGTTCCCATGCCGGTCGATTCAAAGACCCCGCAGGCGGCGGAAGTAGTGGTCGTCATCCCCGATGAAGATCCCAAGCCTCCCCAACCTGGACGTGAAAACGAGCCGCAAGGACGGCAGTTCAAGGTCGCCATCAAGCATGTCGCCATCATTGACTTGGACGCCGTTGCCAAGTTCTGCCGAGGAGAGAAACAAGCGACACAGACGGAAAGTATGATGTTGACCGCGGTTATGGCTATCAACGTTTTGCTTCGACAAGAAGTGAGTCTGCATTCAAGTTTGATATTCCCCTCCCCAACGCTGATGGTTCACAACGTATCCTAGCCCTCAATCAGGTATACCCCCGTCGGAGCAGCACAGAACCGATTCTTCACCATGCAGGAAACAGGTCCGTGATTAGTAATGTACCATACGACTTGCAATGCTGACGGCTGGTATCTGTTCTTACTAATCAGAGCTGATCGGTTCCGGTGGTCTCGTCGGAAAGGGGTTCATGCAGTACGTCCTTGCCATCACCTTTTTCGTCTACAGCAAAGTCTAAACCATCTGCATCTGCAGATCCTTCCGACCTGGTATCGGTCATCCCGGTATCCAACTCGACACCGCTTATTCGGCTTTCCTCCAACCGGGTCCTCTAGTTAATGTAGCCGCACTCGTATTGAGCGGTGCGGGCGGTGGAGGTGGTCGTACGTCCTTCACGCCGGGTCGCTCCTAACCTTCCGCAGTGTACTAACCTTGGCTTCCATATAGGTGGCGGTCGTGGAGGTGGTCGAGGCGGTCGAGGTGGCGGTGGATATGACCGAGGCGGACGGGGTGGTGGTCGAGGCGGGTACGGCGGCGGAGGTGGTGGTTTCGGCGGCGCACCTGAAATGCCTCAAGAGCTTCGACCGTACGAAGTCAGCAAGCTCCGAAAGATCTTTGGTACTTGCAAGTTCAAGCTCACTCATCGAAAATGCGACAAGGTCTTTACGATCATGAGCATTACCGCCAAGCCCGCGAACGAGATCGAGTTCACCTTGTCCGGCCGTGATGGTGGGCCCGACGAGAGAACTAACATCGCTTCATACTACAAGAAGGTTTACGGAAAGGACTTGAGGTACCCCAGACTGCCGTGTGTCATGTACGGAAAGAAAAACTATGTGCCCTTGGAATTTGTCGCGCTCGAGCCCTTCAACGGGTTGCCTCCTGGAAAGTTGGCGTCTGAGCAGGTTCGTCATGCCTTCAATGTCGTCGTCGCGATTCATCATACTCACTCCACCTGTTCCCCCCAGACTGCTGACATGATCAAGATCGCCGCGCAACGACCTCCCGATCGATTGGAACGAAGTAAGTAAAAATTACCCTGCATCAACCAACTTGATCTGATATCTATCCAACCCAAAAGTCATGAACTGGAGGAGGACCCTGGCGTGGGAACAGCAAGAAAAGGTTCAAGCTTGGGGTCTCCAGATCCGCAACGACTTGGCCGAAGTTCAAGCCCGAGTCTTGCCTGCGCCGACTGTTCGATACGCCGGTGAGGGTCAACAAGGTGTCATGCGACCCGCCTTTGGCGCATGGAACTTGAAGGGGAAACGATTCTTCCAACCGGGAGCACCTCTCACCGCGTGGTCCGTCGTCTCTTTCGATCGGAACGTCGGGACGAACGAAATGAAGGGATTCATCCAGTTCTTCGTACGAGCCCTCGGCGTCGCCGGGGTCAAGGTCAACACGGCTCAGCCTCCCCTGATTGGTCCCGTCAACCCCGCTTATCAAGGAAACGGCATGAACAAGTCGGTGTTTGATGCGTTGAGTCAAGCAGCCAAGGCTGCATGGGAAGTCGGCGGCAAGAAGGGTCCACCTCAGTTGATCGTCGTCCTCTTGCCCGGTCGAGACGCAGCCCTTTACGAGGAGATCAAACGTATCTCGGCATGCTCGCTTCACGCTCCCGTTGTTACCCAGTGCTTGCAAGCGTCCAAGATCCGCAGCGATCGAGGACTCGACCAGTACTGCGCAAACGTCGCCATGAAGATCAACGCCAAGCTCGGCGGTGTGACTCATACCGTGCCCATGTCCGACTTGCCCGGTATGAATACACGAACCATGCTGGTTGGCGCCGATGTTACTCATCCGCCTTCACGAAACGACGCGCAAGTTGCCGCGTCCATTGCCGCTACCGTCGCTTCCAAAAACGCAGCAAACAACCTGTACTCGGCGTCTGTGCGATTGCAAGAAGGACGACAGGAGCCCATCGCGGATCTCCAGAATATGATGGTGGGCCACTTGAAAACCTACGGCGCTCAAACAAAGTATTTGCCCGACTCGATCGTTTTCTACCGAGATGGTGTCTCCGAGGGTCAATACGCTGTCGTGGTCCAGAAAGAGGTTACTGCCATTCGCCTCGCCTGCGAATCTTTGAAGCCCGGATACAAGCCCAAGATCACCTTTGTTATCTGCGCCAAGAAACACAATATGAGGTTCTTCTCCAAGACAGGCCGAGACACTGACCGATCCGGTAATCTCCCGCCCGGCACCGTCGTCGATCGCACTGTCGTCCACCCGTTCGCGTTTGACTTTTACCTCCAGGCGCACGCTGGGTTGATCGGAACCGCAAGGCCTACCCATTACGTCGTTCTCGTTGACGAGAACAACTACAAGCCGGACGAGCTCCAGAGGCTCACCAATGGTCTATGCTACTCCTTTGCACGAGCGACCAGGTCCGTCTCTATCGTCTCTGTTTGTTACTACGCGGACATCATCTGCACAAAGTCTCGAGCGATGGTCTACGAGGAGGAATCCTTTTCGGAAACTATGACTCAGTCCTCTGCCGGTGGTCCCTCGGGGGTCAACGCCACCCAGGAGATTGACGTCATGAAGATCGCCAAATTGTTTGAAAAGAACCGTGAATTCGACAGTGTTGCGTGGTACATGTGATCGACTGGAAGAATATCTAGCTTTGCGAGTGAAGATTGAATGGGTGGGGAGGCTCGAGGCTCGGAAAGCCCAGTAAGACCTGGAGTGGGATTGCTTTTGAAATGATTGTAGTTAACATTGCTGCTGGACGCATAACACCAAGAATGAGATATGAAATGCTGTCTGTGTAAACCCTGTGACTGATTGTGCGAGCTGAGCTACATCGTCATGGCATCTCCAAAGCGGCAGACTTTACGGCCCACGATCCAACGAAGAATCGCCATCTCTCGCCGGCCCTCCCATAGCTGCTGCGGCATCTGGTTGAAGATAAGGAACATGCGACGGCTATAATGAGCGAGCAAAACCCCTTGTGTGCAGGCAGTCGACAGGAGACATCGCACCCGAAGCTTCCAAGGGGCCCTTTCGCCATATTGAATGGCGCGTTTCATCTTGACGACACACAAGACGTGCGACTAAGCTGATTGAGATGAATTGACGACTCCGCATCATAGTCATACGGGTTGTCATATCGTGCGCAAGGTCAAAGACTACTCTTGTGGCTTGTACCCCTTTCGCCATGCCCGGAAACACCAAACCGCTGCCTTCCTCGCATCCAAATCAGCCCTCGGCCGTCCAACCCCAACGTCTACCACCATCTCCCCCTCCCATCGCGCCGGGTACACCAACTCCTCGTGCGCCATCTCCAGCTCATTCTCCATCCGCTGGAAGAACTCCTCCACGATCGGTCGTTTCGCATAGTGGCCCGTAGTGAAGTATACGAATCCCCGGTCGGTGCGTGAGAGAGCCCGAGAGATGGTGTGCAGGAGGTAGGTGTGTTCGTCGTGTAGCCATAGGGTGTCGGAGAGGATGAGGAGGGTAAATCCTCGTGCTGGGTCATCGAGGGTCGAGCTACAGACAGCGAAAAAGGGTTGGAAGGAGGGAAAAAGTTTACGGGGGAGTGTGACGTGTGCTTACAGTAACGGCGTGACATCGTCCCCCCATTGGTAGCCGCACGCTTTTATCTGTCACAAGTCATGCAAGATCAGTCAGTGAGTCTGCACTTTGAAACGGACGTGCTCTTGGGGAGGACCTACAGGACACTTTGCGAGAGAAGCGTTGCGCGCGAGGTTGGTTTGAAGGTTTCTGTGGCGATCAGGCGCGGCAGAAGGGCAGTCAGCGTACATGCACGTAAGGAGAAACGGCCGGCCAATGGCCGGGACGGGTAATAGGGGTAGCGCTTACTTGATGAGCTTATCATCCGGATAATCCGTCGTGAGAATAGATGCCGGAGGAGGATTACGGGTGGATGCGAGTAACGACGGTAGGGACGTGGAAGCGCCGAGTTCGAGGACTGGTGGTTATCATGGAGGAGGGAGGGTATTAGCATGTGTCGGCCATGTGAGTCACCTCACGAGTGTCTGACTTGCTCCGAGTGCCGGATGTGTCGATGCGCCCGAGTTCTACCATTTCGGCCATCACCTAGAGCAAACAAGAAGATTCAGTACAGGAACGGTGGAGACATACATTTGCGAGGTCTTCTTTACGTACCAGTCCGCTATTGAAAATCTGGGATGCGAGCATGGTGAACCCTTTACCTTCCATCTCGGGCTACTATTGGGTATTGCAGAAAGCAAACGAGGAGACAAGATGGATAAACATGACGGAGAACGTGACGAGGTTGCCCAGACGGTCCAAGGGCATGGACGTACAATCTTGCTTCGAATTGGCCCAAACTGCACTTCTGTCGGTGGCTCGGGGAGGACATTGTCGTCATTGTCAAACAGCCCGAGGCTGTCGCAGAATACGTCTTCCGTGTCTGGCATAGTTGGGTATCGTCAGCGGAGTGTGTCTTTGGCGGAATACAGGAATGCCGAAGCAAGAAGAGGAGCCTGACTGTTCATGTTTCAGGGGGATGCGCGGACATGCGGTGTTAGCGATGTCCGCGGGACAGGAGATGATTCATCATGTCAACCGGGAGCAGCCATCATGGTCAAGCTGCTGCATCTCCCATCCGCTTCCTGTCCCTCGCCACTGACCAGCAGCCTGACAGTGCCCACCATGTCCGAGTGTCCCCATATCAAGGAGGTCGCGTCCCAGATTCTCCCTCCGCGATCCAATCAGCAGGTACACAAGTAGGTCCTATTCCTAAGTCCAGTCCGCTGCAATAAAGAAATGGGCCTCATCAGCGTGACCGCTTCTTCTCTTCTCTAGAGAGGAATGTACCTTGTGCTTTGACGATCAGGTAACTATGATAGACTCTTACTACACGATTGTGCCATCGATAGCTAAAAAGCGCAAGCGACGTGATCCATTAAAGGACTCTCCAGAAGGCATCCTCGTTTGCCTCCACTGCTTCAATGGAGGTTGCCTCGCTCCCGAGCGGGCTCACGCCAAGTTGCACTATACAAGAATGCCACAGCATCCACTGGCGTTGCAGATCAAGCGGCATCGAAAGCCAACTCCTACCCGACGGGACTCCACGACCGACGAGCCGCCGATGAAGAAGCTTGCGATTGTGGTCCCGAATGAGGAGGAGTTGTGGGATTATGAGTTGAGCCTGAGGTGTTTCTGGTGTGATGATAAGGAGGGAGCGGTGGTGGCTTCTGATGATTCATCGGTTAGTTCAGTAACATCCAATTCCGCTCGAATGGACTAGGGCTCATGTCAGGTGTTTGCGAATATCCATCCAGATCAAAGCTACTGTGGACGGTATCATGAAATCGATGGCTTCAGCTCAGCAGTCGGAAGTGAAAGCATGGGAGGAAGAACTGGAGATGTGTGAACATACTTTGATGCTTCAACAAGAAGATGCCAGCAAGGAGAGTGCGTATCTCTCCTTGCGTCAAGATCCACTCCGGCATGCCCATTGACGACTCTTGCGTTGCTTTTCTCCAAACAGTCTCTCCTCACTGCTCTCAATGCGACCTTACTTCCAATCTATGGCTATGTCTCACCTGCGGCTCCGTCAATTGCGGCCGTCAGCAATTCGGTGGGATCGGTGGCAACGGCCACGCGCTTGAGCATTACTCTTCAACGGGCCACGGTGTCGGAGTCAAGCTCGGAACGATCACACCGGAAGGCGGGGGAGATATCTACTGCTATACGTGTGATGATTCTAGGATTGACCCCGACTTGCCACGGCATTTGAAGCATTTCGGAATGAATGTGGTGGATATGCAGAAGACGGACAAGTCCATGACTGAGCTGGTGAGTTTCGATGAAATGAGCACACGTGCTGGTAATATGCCCGGCCACTTATCGCCGAATCGTTGCAGCAAATCGAACACAACTTGAAGTTTGACTTTTCTATGACTGGTGATGACGGGAGAGAGTTACAACCCGTCTGTGGCCCAGGGTTGACTGGATTCAAGAATCTCGGGAACAGGTACGTATCCTCGAGACGAATAACAACGCCGTGGCTAATCCGGTGAATCTCCCTCATTTAGCTGCTACATGAACTCGGTTCTTCAGTCGTTATTCGCCTTGCCAGCATTCCAGCAACGATATCCGGCATCTCGCGCAAAGGAACATTTCGAGGCATGCACCGCCCCCCTTCCGGCCGATTGCCTGGAATGCCAAATGTTCAAGATCTCTGACGGTCTTCTTTCCGGGCGGTATTCCCATCCGGCTGCATCGCATTCCTCGTCGTCAACAACAACAAGTTCGGAAACGCCATTCCAGACAGGGGAGAACAAGCCCAAGTTCCAGGAGGGTATTCGGCCTGCCATGTTTAAAGCACTGGTCGGTAAGGGACATGAAGAGTTCTCTACCATGCGACAGCAGGATTCGGAGGAATTCCTGCAACATCTCATAAAGTGTTTACGACAAGAGGCGAAACGACAAGGATTCGACGAGTCTCGAGAGGCAACGGAGACGTTTAGGTTTGGAATGGAACAACGGCTGCAGTGTGGTGAATGTAAAGGTGTCAGTTATCGCACAGACCAAGTAGACTCTATCAGCCTGCCCGTTCCCGTAAAAGAAAAGGAAGATATCGTTATTGGCGAGGGGGATGGGGGATCAGCCGCACCTAGACAGAAACAGTACGAGCCGGTCGAGTTGGAACATTGCTTGGATATGGTGGTGGAGCCCGAGGCGTTGGAATACTCGTGCCCGAATTGTCAAAAGAAGGTGGTTGCGACCAAGTAAGTACCCGTCACTGGCTGTGACGGACGCGTAATAAACAGTTTGGGCTAAGATTGGACGGTCTGGTAGGCAACAGAGGTTCAAGACTTTCCCGCAGACTCTAGTGGTTCACATGAAGAAGTTCCAGCTAGTTAACTGGATGCCAACCAAACTCGGTGAGTGTCTATGGCTGGATCCGGTCATTCCAAAGCTGGGCACAATGATTACTAACGACGTTGTTCGCATTCTTTCAGATATTCCGGTGACAGTAAAAGACGAATTGCTAATGGACAAGTATCTCAGCACTGGCAAGCAGGATGGCGAAGCTGAGCTGACTGAAGTTAAGGAAGGTGAGATGAAATCCTGCAACCAACGTATTTCTGGTTCGCTGTTGTTTACTTAATTGTGCGTTGTGCTTTTCAGAAGCTTTGCTTCCCGAGTTCGATCCTGCTGCCATGTCACAGCTCGAAGCTATGGGGTTCCCTGTGATAAGATGTCAGAAAGCGCTCCTCGCAACGGGGAACAACAACCCCGAAGCTGCGATGAACTGGCTTTTCGAGCATATGGAGGATCCCGGTATGTACTTTTATGCTTTTCAGCCACATGTTTATTTGCATGACTCAACGTCACTTGGCTTCCAGACATTGACGCGCCGATCGCCTCTACCGTTCCTTCTACAAGTGGAAGTGCGGGGACGGAACCGTCCGCTGAGCAAGTCAGCATGCTTGCCGATATGGGCTTCACCCATGCCCAAGCCAAGAAAGCGCTTCGAGAAACGGTAAGATGCCCTCCAATGATCGGCCTACGCGTGTTCTGAATTGTTACTTTTTTCTTTTTACAAAGGATGGCAACGCCGAACGTGCCGTCGAGTGGCTCTTCTCGCATCCCGGTGACACCGGCGAGGAATCAGCGGCACCTGTTGCTTCGGCGTCGACGACCCAATGCCCGGGGGGTTCCGCTATCCTTCCCGCGCAGTATCGTCTCAAGGCTTTCATCTCACATAAAGGACTATCTGTCCATTCAGGCCATTACGTCGCCACTGTTCGAGAGAACGATGGATCATGGGTCTTGTTCAATGACGAAAAGGTTGTCAAGGCTGAAGGCGAGGGTAACGACGTGATGAAGAGTCTAGCGTATTTGTACATATACGAAAGAGTCTAGACATCGTGTGATCATCAATTGCATTTGTGAACAATGTTGTTTAGTTTCTCCTCCAGTAATCCCGTTACTGGCCGCCACCAAAGCGTGATTGTGCCATTTGTTTGAACATTGCCATTGTGGCGTCTTCTTTGCTCTTCATCGCATGCATGCTTTCAGGCATCATGGACCGTCTATCAGCATCAGCATTGGACCGGCGTTCCTGGCGCCTCGCATTGATCTGTTCCCTTTGTGCGAGGCTTTATTCAAATGGAGAGCAGCATCAGCTGTGTAAGAGATTCAACGAGAAAGTATCATCAACTCACGCTTGTTTAAAGCTACCACCTGTTCCCATCAACGTATTGTCGTCAACTTCGAACCCAGACGCTGCGTCTCTTTCCCTATACTTCTTATTCTCCTCATTCGCAGCTCTTCTCTCCTCCATTTTGCCCTCCCTTCCCCCGGCCCGGGGCACAAGATCATTCGCACGCTCGTACGCCGCCTTGCGTTCATACTTTTTCTCCCTCGCCGCATCATCCGCTTTTTTCTCCAGCGCTAGCTGTCTATCTGTATGGTTTGCTGAAAACATGGTCGACGGGAAGGCGGGACCGACCTCGCGTCCCCTTGCGCCAGGTGGCAGACTTGGGCCTACGGTCGGTCTTGAAGCCACCGGTGCACCGCTTCCACGTGATGGGCCGTTGGTCAGGCGATCGACATCTTCCCGCATTCGAGCGAGTTCGTCCTTATCAACCTTTGATCTGTTAGTGGCGAATGACCATTTATAAGCCGTCTGGGTAGATGAGGGTTGCGCGGTGGATGCTTGAGGTCTATAATACTGCGGCGGTAGTGTACAGCTGTTCCAACGCTGAGAATGTCATGGAACAAGTCAGCTACCGAGAGTATTGCTCTATGCGGAAAAGAGGTACATACTTTGACAAATTTCTTGAAGTATCTAATCCGGAGACAAATGGTTGAATACTAATGAAAGAGCTAGAGGGCCGGAAGAGCTTACTTTCTCGCGGTGTCACCTGACAATTCATTGATGTACTGAAAAGTAACAAATCAAACTGCTGCCCTTCAACTCGTTCATAGAATCCGGCCGCACCTTTCGCTTCTCTTCCCTCAGCCAAAGTCGAAACTCTGCCGCTTTCAAGCTGAAATGCACAACGTTGCGTTAAACGCCCGCACGAGCCACATGAGCAAGGAATATGCGTACAAGTAGTCCTCTTCCGAGATCTCTTTTGCGCCGACTGAATCCAGACTTTCGACGGTCTTTGTTTCCTTGGATCTATGATGGTCATCGTCATCGTAGTCGTCCCTCCGCTTGGAACGGCGGTGGGATCTATCGGGAGTCGGGGACCGGGAGCGACGGCCGGGCATGTTGTCGTCGTCGTGAACTGCCTTGTGAGTCTGGACTGCTTATCAGAGGTTTCCATCCAGAAAGTCGCTGCCTCGTGGTGTTTCACGTCGCTCATCATCAGCCATCGACTTTTGCTTCCGCCCACCTCGCGAATTCCGATCTTCGTGTGCTGTTTGATATCGGTCGTACATAGTTGCGTTTACGGCAACAAAGGCACATGGCGTGAGGCGTCGCGGTTATCCACATGTTTGATTGGTATAAGAGGGTTACCAACTTGCCTTTGCATCTAGCGGCCGGTGGTCAAATATCGAACACATCGCCTTGTGCAGCGAGGGCGGCACGTATCCAGCACTTGAATTTAGGGCGAAACATTGTAAACCTGAAAGACAACGGATATATACGGACAATACAACTCGGAGTGACCCGAACACCATGAATGGTTCGACAAGCAACACGACGACACACGGCGAATTATAGATACAGCGGCAAAGATCTGTGTGATACACTAAACCCCTTGAAAATCCCGGAGAGAGAAACGCTTCCAACTTCTAGAGATCCCCAAACACTTCGTTATAGCTCGGCGGTAGCTGTAATACTTCTCTCCCATCCTCCGTTCTCCTGCCACACGAGATCGCGCCTTCCAGCGTCCGAATATACTCATCATCGTCGAACGCGCTCGCTGTGTCTCCAGTAGCAGTAACAGGAGCAGCGTCGCTTACTACTCCCCGTGTTGTACGTAACGTTGATGGTGCAAGTCGTTGCTGTCGACTGGTATCGCTCGGCGTAGTCTGACCGTCCTCGGAATCCAGATCCTCGAGGTAGGTCACCGCGACGCCGTTCCGGTTGATCGTAGAAGGCGTGCCCATCATACTCGTCGTCGTCGTTGTTGTTCGAGGATTACCACTGCGCCACCGACTGCCAAGATTAAGGACATCCGAACGCGCGTCGTCCCCCGGGACGTAGGACGCCTCCGTGAAGGCTCCCATCGAGGCCTCGGAACGGCCCGCGTCAGACTGCGGTGCCGCGGGGAATCGGGGCTGTGGGAACGGGAGAGTCGTCGTTGGGTCGGCAAAGGGATCGATGGCGGCGACAACGGGTGAAAGATACGTCAATGGCAGTGCGCGGGAGGACGAGGAGGATATTGTTTGTCCGCTCGTCAGGGTCGGAGTAAATGAGAGACCTCTTAGTCCACCCGTGTCCACAGATAACGATGGCAGAGAAGGAGCGATGCCATCAGTTTCACTGATGGTGGATGCATCGTCAAAATCCCCTTGCTGACCAAATTGTGCGAGGCTAGTCAATCCCTGACCTTGATGCTCGTCATCAAATGGGCCACCGGGACCCCAGGCCACGGGACTGGCTGATCGATCGTCGGCTTCATGTCCTTGTTGACTCCTGAACATGCCATGTGTCGCCGGAAACGTCCCACTGTCTCCGCTCTCGGTGGTCAGCGTTCGGGCGAGACTGCTTCCGTCTTCGGCGAACGCATCGTCGTCATCCGTCGCCAACGTGTGTACCGTATCCTCGTCTGACGGTCTTCGCCATTCGCTCACAGGGGGGACGGGTCGATGAAGGTTGCTGTTGTCGATCCGAGCAGCTTCCTGTGGGATCCTCAAGCTCAACGTCGGTGGTACGGAACGCATCGTAGGCGCTGGCATGGGTGGAAGGGTGTATGGTGTGATATCGCCTTCTCGGATCGGTAGCGTCCGGATCGTTTGGCCTCGTGCAGAAGCTCTGTCTGAATCCAGTTCTCTAACGACGACGGAGCCATTTCTGTTTCGACTGGTGGCATCCAGTGTCCTTGCCCTTGAAGGTATCCGGCTCCCGCTCGCACCATGATGATAGTTCCTCAGTTGTCTTCCCATCGACATTGCCCGTCCGTTGACCATGTTGATGGAAGCTGCATCGGCGGAATCGTTCATCACTTCAATAGCAGTATCGTACCTCACCCGCTGCTCATCCCCGAATGGCGAAATGGGAGATGGATTTCCACTTGTCGGAAAGTCTGGAGGAGCCTGCGTGAAGGTGACTTGAGATCCCGTACTGGCCAATCGAGGAAGTTTCTCATCATATTCCTTTTTCACCTGCGCCGCTACGCGACGAGCCGCTTCTTCCCGTCTTCGACGTCGTCTTCGCGAGCGAATGACACAGAAGGAGGTCGTGATAATCCCTGCGATTCCCACGACGAAAGCAACGACGATGGCGATGATGGTTGAAGTAGGAAGGCTGTTTTTACGCGGGGCGAGGTCAGGTCAGAGACTTTCACGTCAAATGGGAAAAATACAGTTTCACGACATACATTCCACTGCCTACGGTGCTGCTACCGTTCGATTCTCCTGCAGAGACCGAGGTGACGTAGGGAGTCTCCCCGTACACCAACGTTGTATAAACACCCTCTTCTGAAGTATACGTCGATGGGATTAAGGGATACACAATGGTTTGTCCGACACTATTGGTTGTCGTGACAGGAGTCGGGGAAGTGACGGGCACATCGTCCGCCGTGAAATGGTCCGTCGCCGTCGCCTGGTGCTGATTGACGTCAAACGTGGGAGTTCGGGAAACGGAAGTCGCTCCGGAAGTGTAGACTTTCGAGGAGTATGATTTAGGGGTGAAGATGGGCACCACAGTGGTTGAGGGCGCGGCGAGTTCGAAGGTGATCACTCCCCCGTTCGCGAGCGATAGCACCGTCGTGAGTGCCATTGCGGGAAGCCGTACGCCGAGCGGTCACAGAGCAACGTCGAGTTCCGCTGCGCCTTGGTTATAAGGTGGCAGGGGAGCACGAGGATACCGCCGTCCGGAAGAAAACGTTTTAGGGCATTATTCCTAGGTTTCACCCTGCCCCTGTTCCCGCCGATCATTCCGACTCGGCGCATCCGACGGGGCGCGCGCTGTCAGCTCTTCACATGCCTCCGACGGGTCTCTGCAGCTCCCGGCTTCTTTTTCTTCCGCGATCCCAAGTCCGAGGCATGTCGCTGACGTGCAAACAAGACGATCCGAGTTGTCTCCTAAGTCATCATGCATATTCTTGGCAACTCAGGATCGGAAAGAGAGTCAGCAGTGATGATATGGCTTAGTAGAAGGACTGCGAAACGCGGGTTTCACCCGCTGCGCTGCTGTCTGCTCCATAAAAGCTGTTACAATACGGTTTGCGGGACAGGTGATCATTATACTAGACGATAGATGCTTTCCCCCTATGTCAAAAATACGAGACAGTAAGACGGCAATGGTTAATATAAAGCACAGAGACATCACAGCTTGCATGATGGCCATAGTTTCGCAACAACATCATATAGCGAAAGCCGGTACAAGCGCGTTGCCTCATTCACCAATCCTCTGGTCTGAGGCTGGATATTACGCAGAAACCGCAAAAGGCTGTTTATACGACGCTACTTCCTCACCGACGACCCCGACATGAGCGGCCCACTGGTCCAGCCTATCCAACAGCGCTTGCGTTTGAGCGCTGTCCAGCACACGTGGCTGGACCCAGTGGATGTCGGCGATACTGTTGACTTGATCGATGGAGCCTTTGATGAGATTCAAGCTAAAACGATCCCATATCCCAGATCAGCTCGAAAACTTTGGTTGAATGGGCGGGTGGAGGGGGACTTACCTGAGCGCCTTCATCACCAAATGCTCGACTTCGTGCATCGGCAACTTGGTTTCGCTGGCAATAGTCTGGAAAGACATGTTTCTCTGACTTCTCGGTCTCTTGAACACGGCCTCCATCAATGCCATCAGACAGATTTTTTGGCGAAGAAAGTCTGAATCATTCGCGAGGATGCTCTATAGCGGATCGACAGAGCGCGCAGCAGCAGCGTGGATAAGTGGATGTGTAGGGCTAGAAGGCGAAGCTGGCAGAAATGAAAATACATACCTCTTCGTGTAAGCGCTGACTTAGGACTTCGTACTGCCCGATATCTCCGGCGTTGAAGACGAACAGCAGGTCTTTGATCCACTTGTAAGGCGAGTTGTCCAACGCATTTAACAGCGGGTGTTGCAGCTAGCGTCAAGAGCAAGAAGAAAATGTCGCGCGGTATCAGCATTTCGCGCAATATCATTTTTCCACCCTACACTTTTACTCCATGTCGAGACCGACTTACAAGTTCCCCAAAGTTGTAAGTAGTCTCGCCCAATAATGCGGCGATACTGAGATCGTGCGCTCGGCTGACAAGTTCTTCTTCCGATTGTTCTTCGAGGTTGATACAAGCGAGATAGAGGAGGGATGCTTTGTAGTATGCTACATAGTCGGCTTTTACCTGCAGGGGAGGATCAAGATACTCAAAGTTCAATGATGACCACCAACAGACAATATGACCGGGTCCCAAACAGAGGTAAAACCCACTTTATAGTAATCCGCGCTCACGCCATACAAACCCGCATTCACTGCGGGATCCACGTCATCCAACCCCGCCAAAATCTCCTCGCATTGGTCCAAACTCTTCTTACTCTCATCCAGCAAATGGTTTAAAAGCTGTGCATAAGCGAGGGCGGAGAGGGAGAGCGCATACGCCTCGGCTGCTGGCGGTGGAGGGCGAGCTCTGGGCATGCCTGTGCTTGGTTCTGGCTCGGAAGGAGGGTTAGGGTCTGCGAGCCGTGAGTGCACTGTTTGGTAGAATGTGAGGATCGAGGATGGATCTTTGGAAAAGATATAAAGGGAAACGAGGGTCAGCTTGATACACCCGGTATTCGTGTGCGCCGTTCGTTGATACCTTGATATTGGCGTCCAACCTGCATCGTGAACTTGACCAGCTTGAGGGGATTCAGCTTGTCCTCAATGGGGTGCACAAAACTAGCGGTTCGTCGTGATGGACAGTTTCAGTCTCATATGGCAAAACCAGACAACCATCATGGGAGACAACTTACTTGTCGAAGAGACTGATCAGATACGGCGGACTTGATGGCTTTGACGTAAAGTCATCCAAAAGGATCGTGATGTTATGCCACAGCCTGTAAGGAGATGTAAAGGCGCATATTGAGCTCGGAATCCTTCTTATCCCCGCGTATCGATCCATATGATGAGAAGTACCACTTACTTCCTCTCGTACGATTTGCCTAGCTTCTCCCAGATTGGCTTGAGTTCGGCCGGCGCCTGAGCGATTTGCTGCTGGACATATTGAGCTGGATCTGCGGCTTGTGTATCGACTTGCATGGTGCCGGTTGGGTTAAATGTATGCAGTGGATGGGGATATAGAGCATAGGCTATTCACTTGTTGCAGAGTGAGGATGAGGGTTCGTCATCTTGCCTCGACTCGCGTCCTCCAGAGCCATTTTGTGCGGGGCGCACTCCAGCTAGAGTCGGTCCAGGCGATCGAAAGCTCAGGCGTCATGTAGCTATTCACCTGGTCCGTCTGGACTTGACTTGCTTGCTGCCTTCCCCCCTTACACATACACTGGTCCAGGAGTGCACTTCTATCCCCCAGCTGAAACACACCGAGGGGCCTGCCAAGTCCTCTGCGCTACCTGCCGCTTACCCCCGCGGGTTGCGCTATAGTGGTCGAGTCGCATCAACATGAACACCCTGACGAGCAGCATATCCAAGATGATGCAGCGTCCGCAACCGCCCCCTGCGCCGACGGCCGACAAGGGACTACCTTCAGACCACACTGAGACTATCATTGATTCCGACGGAGTTGCTACGGATGCCGAGATGTCCTCGTTGCAACCTAGCATGAGCTATGCTTCTCGTGTTCCCGCGCAGTCGCAGAATCAGCCTCATTCCCAGGTCGCAGGACCGCCAAACAGTGATGGAAAGGGCGTCTCAGAGAGCACAATATCGACGTTGTTGAGGAGGCCGATGCTGCAGCGAGGCAGTAGTGGCCCAGTTGCGCCCGAAGTTGGACAAGGAACAGGGACGGGTCCGGCGAGACCAGGAGCAAGAGCAATGGGGCCCGGACCAGGAGCAGGTCAGCCGCAACCTCAAGATGCTTCCGGATTTGGCGGATTCGATTCGGGAGACGGAATGGGCGGAAATTTGCCCAAAGCCAAGGTATGCTACAAGATCTAGAGAATCGTTACTGAAGTCAGACCGGTCTGAACCCTAAATAAATGCTTCTGTTATTCGGGTTTCATGGCATTTGATACGCATTCTTTGTGATATCAGCCACAGCAGTTCGACTTCCACTATGACGATACATCCGATATCTTGTCTGAGCTTTCAGAATTCTTTCCCTACGCGGAAATGTCCCATCTGTTGGACAGCCTGCATGAATTCGAGATCGATTTTGGAAAGTCTGTAAAGTGGACTGAACAGTCGCTCGAGAGGAGAACGAACTACGTGCAGATGCAGGTCGAGTTTCTGGAACATCGGGATTTGGAGGAAAGGATGAAGGCGGCAAGGAGGCTGACATACCTCGTTCAAGGTTCGTCCTCGAGATGTTGCTGTTATAGGCTGAGTCAAACCTAACATCGCCACGCCGGACTGTTCAGGCAACTTTGCGGAATGCACCGGACCAGAGTATCAGTTACACTGGATCATCGAGAACACGGGCCTCATTCGTGCGGCAGATGGCTTGTCCTCTGTACTAGTGGCTTTAAAGGATGCTTGTGCAAGACATGACGCAATAGCTCGTGCGATGAGGTAGCTAGCTAGCCCTTTTCTCACTATGTTGCATCCGGAGAATGCTTACCCTCGTTTCTGGTGCTCCGCACCTCGCAGTGTATATGAGCAGAATGCGCAACATGCAAGACCGTCGTTCGGACAACCGCCCAATCAACCACCGCCGCAACTGCATCCGGGACAACATGTTCCTGAGGAACTGAATCACCAGATAGAAGATACCAATGCCGAGATTGGAGTATACCTGGGGATCATCTACTTTGTTGTCGAGGTGTTTAGGCATGATGAGACATTTGGGGACGAATTGAGCAAGTTGTTTCCGTCGATGCGCTACCGCTGATGTGCTAACCATGCGGCTCGCTTCTGACAGTGGCAATGGAGCAACCTCTTCCCATCTACCTACTTGGCCTTGTTGCTAGTTTGAGGGACAAAACTCACAAAGGATTCCCGGTAAAGAAGGCAAGTCGCCTGTGTCCTGCCGTGATGCCCTCTTTATTGCGTCAATAGCTTATCCGGCGCCTGGATAATATAGCTTCTCCTAATAGTCTGGAAGACAATTTTGGCCTGCCTGGGCGGCTTGAAAGATATTCGAAGGGCTGTAGCATTGCAAAGGGACCTTGCAAATTTACCACCCATCAAACGAGGCAGGTCGACATTTACGTCGAGATTTCATCTGTGCGGCCAATATTGACATTCCACTTGCGCTGCATAGACTTCACCAAGGTTTCTCCCGCAGGAATGACGAATTTTCATAAAGAGATCACCGTCAAATATCCCACATTTGAAGTCCCTCCAACAGTCAAACAGTCGCCACTGAACCCAGAAAAATTGGCAGAGGCCATGAATCCAATTCCCGTCCGGTCGCATTACCATACGTCTGTCGAAGACGGGCTCCCGAGTACATTCGTGTCACGTGCAAATGCGCAGAATAGGAATGGTGTTGCAGGACAACCTGGCTTTCAGGGACAAGGCTCTCTGCCTCAGCCTGGAACACCAGCACCATCCCCACCGCCCACTCCACCTATGAAGCCAAAGAAGCAACAGTACCAGACTGACCAAAGTCGGCCGTTTGTCTTCCCGTTTTCAAGATCCGAATTTGGGTTTGAGCCATCACGGATGGTTCCATTCGCTATAGATGAAGCGGAAAAGCTTTATAATCGGCACATGTACGTTTCTCTTGGGTTATACCAGCTCCAAAAAGTACGGGAGGATTATATCCGTGAAGAGAGCGGATTGGGGTCATCTGGATTGATTGGCTTCACCAAACCCATGTTCGATGACGATCTGGAGGAAGCGGACGATAAAGCCTGGCAGGACTATCAACTCATGGACTGGAAATACGAAGAACAGGAAATGATGGCACAATCCAACGGGGATACTTTGGGCGTAAAGGCTGCTCAGCAGGCAAGATTGAGTTTGAAACGGCTTTATCGGGTTGAGCTTATCTATGTTAGTGTATCTGATGATATCGTTCTCCACCAAGCTATTATGATTGACAGAAGGCTTTGCATTCTTCGCCGTAGAAAGCTACCTTGTCATCCTCACAGAGTATAATAGTGGTGTTGTTAAAACTGCTGCTCGCCACCGTTACCGGCAACCCAGCTGCCAATGCGAATGCGAACCAACAACCAGGATCTCCCGGCGCAGAGGTACCTGGTATGTCTGGCATGCTTATTTCTGTCAGTCATTCACTAACGTATCTTTATGCGCTCATTAGAGGTAGTCGATAATCCCCCACAAACTCTTGAAGAGGTTGATGTCGCTCGACATCGAGAGATCACCTCGAAAGCTGTTTCTGCGATCTTGCTCCTATTGTTAAAATGGTTCAAGGCATCTCGTAAGATTTGATAAATTCAGTGTCCCGTATTTTTGCAGCTTACACTGCTGTGCCGTATTACAGATATCATGAAGTTTCAGCATTTGGCAACCCTACTCATCGACTCGAATTGCCTCCTATTGATTTTGAAGATGTTTGGCTTTCAAGATCTTTTGCAAACGGTACAGACCAAGAATGAGTGGGAAGACCACAAGTAAGTTGAAGTTGCAGCACAATTGAGGCTCTTTGCTGAAATCCTTATCGTGGGAACGCTTTAGTTTCTTCCGATTTTGTCATCTTAACTTTTCGCCTGAGCGGCATTTGCGCCGTGACGATGATTTATACGAGCGGAAACCCAAGCCAAAGACCATCAGAATTGGCGCCGACGGGGAAGAGATTGAAATCATTCACGAGTATAGCTGGAGAAACTTCTTCTACTCGGTCAATTTCATACGAGTTGTGAATCAGTTGACCAAGCGGCGGCCTGCAAGAATTTCTCTTCTCGTCCAGTATAAGAGCAGTGTAAGTCTCTTCGTCTTAACTTTCGCCGAACATATCTGATTTCATAATGTCGCACAGCAAATTCTCAAACGTTTGTTGCGTGTCTCCCACCCAATGTTACAGCTTCAAGTTTTGAAGGTCATCAAAAGCCAGGTACCGTTCTGTGGCAGGAAATGGCGACAATGTAAGTGCATTGCTATGCTGAATCGCTGCTGATCTTGAAAAAGAGATTTATCATGTTTGTTTTTCGCTTCACCATAGCAAACATGAAAACCATCACTGCGATATACTTGAACTGCAAGCCCGAACTCCGAGACGAATGGTTATCGGCTATCGACATTGACAATGAGGTTGAGGAGTCAAACGTATGTTCGCTTTCATGTTTCGGTATTGACTGACTAATATCCTGAATGCCGTCAATCATTCGTCGCACAGGCCGCGGAAAATGCTCTTCGAGTGCTCATACGGTTTTACCACACCAAGCACTATGCTATCTCGCAGTCTGGATTCGAATACCATCGTCGCTCAGACTCCCTCGCATCCGGCGGGTCTGCTGAGCAGGCTTCAGGCCAGCCAGGTAGTTTTGGTGGTGGATCACTTCATCGAACAGATTCGGATGTCTTCCCGCCTAATCGCACTTTGCCACGAAAAGAGGCGGAAGAGGGCGACTACAATGTGGAGACGATCATGGGTGCTTGGCTATACGAATACGAAGATTTGATTGCAGAGGTATTGGGAATCGATCGGGCAGAAGAGCATGTACAACAAGGGCTGGACCTGCTGCATTCTCCGGGTGGAAGGCGTGGCTCAAGCTCGGGCGCAACGGGTATATTACCCAGTGAGACGCCTTGGAGTCGCTTGAACGAAATCATGAAGAGCCGAGGGATGCCTGATGAGGAGGCTATTAGTGATTCCGAGAGCGTGGTTTCGATCGGTGAACTGGGAGCGGATGCCAGATTCAGCACGTATGACATGGAGTCGGATACCGGGGATGAGCCAGAAGACTCGTTTGCAGCGCGGCAAAGGCGGAAGAGCACCGGTAATGAGAATACTTGGGAGGTAAGCTCGTTCAACCTTCGACTGTTACAATGACCGGCTGACCAAGCCATATTGCGCGTCTGGTTCTATCAGCATATCTCGCCTCAAATCTCCTTGTTGCCAAAATCACCAAACGAGCGAAGCCGTAGACGGTCAAGTTCTGGCAGCTCGCCTTTACGTCCAGTCACTGCGCCTTCTGCTGCCACAGATTGGCTGGACGTGGAAACGTTCGAAGAGGAGGAGGAGCCTGGACCAATGCCCATCCAGGAAGGTACCGAGGATGAGGAAGCAAGAGGGCATATGCCGGCGGATGAGGTCGAGGCCTTCTTCCAAGTTTAGGTTACGATACATGATCAGCACGCCCCGTATGTTAATGAATAATTGACGATCTTGATGAGGGTACACATGTATATGGTTCTTGGTCTTTGGCATATGAATATGTAAAGTCCAACTTGCTTTGACATTTGCAGGGTAGATGAGCCACATTACCGGCTACCTAATTGGTGGCTGCCTGGAACAGCTCATGGAAGTGCTTTACAGCCATTGAACAGCGCACTAATCAATCGACGATGTGAGAATGCTTCCGCTCCAGGCTGCCCAGCCCTGAGCGAGTCTCCTCCGGCGGCCGGTGGGGGCCCGCTTTCAAGCGCGGGCCTTACTCGTCCGAGCTGCCGTGGAGGTATGATGCCCGGAAAACAAAAGTCCGGAGCTGGGCGTTGGGCTGAGATGCCATCATCAGCTGCCATGGCGGGCGGGCAGGTATATAGCGGCGAGGAGGGGATTGGACTAGTCAGCTCCTTGTTCCTTCAACCCACAAATCCATACTATAACCACCATGGCTGACATCGAAGACCGAGAAGAAGCAAACCGACTGGCATGTACGTCCGCGTTGTCCGCCTACCTCTCCGCCTCTGTTGCTGCCGCTGATTCTCGCTCCCTTAGACGTGCACAACTACCCCCCTCACCATGATACCATCCTCAAGGACACATACGATGTTGTCGTTGTCGGCGCTGGGCCAGCAGGTCTTATGCTCTGCACAGCGCTGGCAAGGTTTGGTGGTCATTCCATCCTTTGCATCGATTTCAGAGATGAGCCGACTACGGCTGGAAGAGCTGATGGGATCCAGCCAAGGACGATTGAGGTGCTCAAGTGAGTCTTCTGCCTTATTGGTGGTATCAGCAAGCATTGTGTGCTGATATGCCCCCTTCACCGTGAAGAAACATGGAGCCTCTAGGTACCGAGCTATTCAACATGTCCGCTGCATCGTACGAACGAACATTCTGGGTTCCAGGAAAGGGAGCAAACGGCGAAGAGACGATCGTAAGGGATCGAAGGGTGCAAAGCTTCCCCGAGACAATGGAGATCGAAGATGGCTGTAAGTCGCCCGGGATCGACCGGTTGTGAATACCGGGAGTAGTACTAATTCCCTTTGCTCTCGACGTCCACAGGCACCCTTGGTTTGCAGCAGGGTATGATTGAGGAAGCATTTTTGCGTGACATGGACCGAAACGGGCTTCGTGTGACCCGTCCCTACTCCTTCAAATCATACACCATCGATAGTGCGAGCTCCGCAGACCCGACAGCCCACCCCGTTACCGTGGAGCTCGTCAAGGGCTCCCTCAAAGCGGATGGAACACACGAAGGCGAGGCCAAGTCAGTAAAGACCAAGTACCTCGTCGGATGTGACGGTGGTCGAAGTGCTGTCCGCACGCACGGCGAGAAACATCACGGCTTGACGATGGCAGGAGACCTGCTAAGTACGCTCTGGGGCGCTGGAGACTTCGTCGTTAAGACCGATTTCCCGGATATTCGAAAAATCGCTGCCATTCATTCCGCAAAGCAAGGTAGCGCCTATGTTTTCCCGCGAGAGAACAATGTCGATAACCAACCGATGATCAGACTGTACACCCAAGTCAACGTGATTAATGGCGAGAAATCGACCATGCATCCGCAAGAAGCTCGATGGAAGGTGACCGCACAAGATATCATGGATGCGGATAAACGAATCTTCCACCCGTACAAGCTTGAGTTTGTAAAGACTGAGTGGTGGAGCGCGTACCCGATCGGACAACGGCTGATCAGCCGATACGACGTCGAGAACCGTGTATTCATGGCTGGCGATGCGTGTCATACACATTCCCCGAAAGCAGGACAAGGGATGAACACGGCCTTGATTGACTCGCACAACCTTTCCTTCAAGCTCAACCTCGTCCTCCGCGGTCTTGCTCATCCCGACTTGCTCAAGTCTTACAACGACGAACGATGGAAGATTGGGAAACAGTTGATCGACTTCGATGAAGAGTATGCCGCCCTCTTCTCCGGTGAAGTTCCCAAGAGCACACCAGAAGTTGCCAACATGACCGAGGAAGAGGTCAAGAAACACTTCATCCAGGTTCAACGAAGGTGAGTTCTCCGTCACGTACACTCAACAGCACTTACGGAGCACTAACGTATCCCTCCCCTCTGATAGGAACGCGGGCTTCACGACCGGCGCCGGCGTCAACTACCACTCTAGCCCACTCGTTGTCATGAACGAGGACCTTGGCCAATTCGATCTCAAGCCAATCAACGGTCTTCAGTTGGTCGCCGGACAACGTTTACTTCCTGCTACGTGAGTATTCGAATGGCGGATATCTTGTGGTGCAACGCAAAGCTTATCCTTCTCGATGCTCTCCTCCAGCGTGTCGCGGTGCATTAACAGTCAACCGGTCCGTCTGATTCACGAAGTACAATTTGACTCCCCCGGAAGTTTCCGAATCTACGTCCTTCCCGGTGGCGTTCAGGAGAGCCATGACCGTCTTGCCGCGCTCGCCAAACATCTCGCTTCGGCCGACAGCTTTGTCAACAAGTACAAGGCACAATTGCCAAAGAACCGAAAAGTTCTTCATGCGGCGCAGAACACAGGCTTGACAGGCCATGAAGAGCTCAATCCGTTCTTTACGTTCCTGACGATCATCAAGGATTCCCGATACAACTTTGAAATCGAACACTATACGCCGTACCGAGGCGTCAACGTCATGCTTTATGCGGATGACCAGGAGGCATCGGGCAAAAAGACAGGGCAACACTTTTCCGAGGCCCATGTGGGTGGCACTTATGCAAAGTACGGTCTCCCCGATGGTGGAATTATCGTCTGTCGGCCGGATGGTTACGTCGGTATCGTCGTTCCCTTCGAACAAGCAGGATTCCAAGCACTCGACAAGTACTTCAAAGATGCACTCTACCACTCATCGCCACCTGTCAACGCAAGGTTGTAATGAATGATCATATCCCTTGTACAACGTGTAGTTCCTGTTTAAAAAGATTGTATTGCTTCAAATGTACAATGATGCAGATTCCCGCCCTTCAAACTAGATCCTGCCAATAAGCCAAGATGGTTTGTCCAGTCCACTCGAGATGGCTTCCGTGCCTTGACGCGGCTCCAACAAGACTGCGGCCAGCCATAATGAGTATGTCATGACAACTCACAGCTGCAAGAGACTTACGACTTCTCCGATACAAGGCATCGACCGATGTGCTGCCTCTCTCCGTCAATACGTGTGACAACCAGATCTGCACGTCGTTCACGATCACAAGATTGTATGGCTAAATTACCAGGAGAGGGAATGAGAAAGCATCAAGTGTGAAAGCCAAAGAACGCTTACCGTTTGGTACTTTTGAAAGTCCATGGCGATCCTGCCGAGTTTTGTATATTTGTCAAAGTTGATCAGTTTGACGGAAGGGTCTCGCGGGGACGGCTTGTATTTTGGATTGCCTTCCTTAGTAAATGTAATGCTATTGAAGTGGAAGAGTGGTGAGACTGGCTTACAACATGCACAATGCACATCGCAAGGCTTACTCTGTCAAGATTAGGCCGAGAAAAGGTAGCGCGGGGGGTTCAACGGAACGCAGCCTGTTTCGATAATTGCTGTGATTCTGTTCAAAGCCAAAAATCAGTAATTGGCTATGGTTGTGCGCATTACTGCCGCACCTTAGTGTGCTCAATGATATGTCGCAGAGTATCCATAATTTGCTTGTATTTGGCAGGCAAACCCTACGAGCAAAGTTGTGAGCCAAATTCACCTTATCTCCAGGGCTCGCACTCACATCCCAGGTGCGTTTCAGACGGAGAATAGTGCTGCTGTTAAGTCCAGCCAAGATGGCAAACAAGGTAGAAAAATTGCTCAGATCCAGGCAGCGCTGCAGATATAACCTTTAGTGCCCTGGAACGAAAACGCATCTTCAACACAGAACGTACGTTTGCCACTTTGATAAAGTACTTTAACAGCGACGTCCTCTTCTTTAGGTCTTGCTCTCCCAGAATACTTTCCGCAACCCAGCCAGTAATCTGGTTCGACACTGTGCTGGCAGCTGTCAGGCTATCCGACTTTTTCTGTCCGACCTCTAGCAATTGCTCCGGTCTAATATCACAGAACAACTTCGACTCCATCAAAGTGAGCTGTCGAGCCAACTCCAGTGCATTGAGATCGGTCACTTGAATGCTCTTGACCCCGCGTTTGAGAGTGTTGGATACACGTCTATCGATAAGTGGGAGCGGTGGCGTGGGAGGTAGGAGGTCCATGCTAACCGGTATCATGGGCGAAAAAGAACTTTGGCTGAAGCGACTATGGTTACTGGCGCGACTAAATCTCCTAGAACTGGGCGACTGATATTTGTCCTTTTCTGACATGTACCCCTTGAGCATTTCCATCAACCTCGACACCTCGTTAGGAAACGCTTTGCCAAGTCGTTCTTCCAGAAACATCGTCAACGCGGGAAGAACTGTATTGTCTGTATCCACCTTCCAGTGCAGCTCGAGCCAATTCCGTAGTAAGTTCAAGACTCGTAAACGAATCGGATCCCCTTTCTGGTTGTTCCATAATGTGATATTGGCGGGTGACATCTCCATCCTAACTGGCGGCGGCGTATCAAATCGCAGCTCAAGTGCTTCCAAAAAGTCGGAAGGCGTAGTGAAGAAGCGAAATGTTGCGAAAAAAGTCTCTGAATACTCCGCGTTCACCATCGAGTCGTGAGGCGTCAGCTTTTCAACCAAGACCGACAATGTAGCCGCAGCGATGGAGCCGTCATTATGGTACGTAACCTCCTTCGCCAGGTGATCCGGTGCCGATAGCCATATAGACATATCTCCAGAGGCGAGCCCTTCATCTATACCGTGGTATGCTGGTGCATTTGAGACAAATTTCTCCCCCTTAATAGTGTCGCCACCGAGTCGATCATCCAAAGAAATACTCTGAGAATGAAAGGCTGCAACTGGCTTCGCTTTAGGCGTAGCAAAACGCTCGCTTGAAGCGTGAGTGGTTGCGGAGGCGCTTTCGGCCTCACTAGTCTGTCTACTGAACGCCGGCCGAGGGGTTTTTGCAAACGTAGTTTCGCCACTGAGCATGTTCATATCCACCGACCGAGATGGAGACCGCCGCTGCGGTATCCGAGGCGTAGATGCGGGGGAAACGTAGCTGTTGGCTCGATGTAACTGAGAATGATTCGATGGCGTGTCGTTGTGGTGGGTCGCTGGAGCGAGAAATCTCTCCTTTTCAATGACAGGCGTAGTTTGAGTAGAACTCAATGACGGTCGACGCTAGTTCATAGGTAGAATGTCAGCTAGTGGCTTTGGTAGAACAAGAAAACCCACTCACTGTTTGTCGAGAAATTAACTGCCTAGCACGTAACGTGTAATCGTCTTCATCCAGTGTGTGAATAAGCTCTTCCTCGTCTTCGTCATCCGTCGTTTCCCATCCAAACTTTGTCCTGCGATTCCCATCGCCAAGACTACTAGCGGTGCTACTATTCCTCGCATGTCCACGCTGTCCCAATTCACGGATATTTGCCGAGTCCGATGAGCTATGATGTTTCGCTGTTTTAGCGTTACGTTCCTCTCTCATGTTAACGGAATGCATGTACCATTCACCAGCGGCCACAGCACACACTTTGCACAACCGGCAGCATTCCCGTGCTACTTTTAAAGCGGAAGAGATGGCTAGCAGCAATGCTTGTTTGTTCTGTTCGTCGATAGAACTAGAAGTCTCCCGATACGGGGCCGAAGCAACGGTTTCGGCTGTTTCCACCAGAGTCCCTGTAGCTTGATACAACACGCTTCGCTCTCGGTCGAGCGCATTCAGTTGTTCTTGCTGTCGAGGGTCTGTGACGGAAAAGTTGGACGACAGTGGCGAGGAGGAGGACGTAAACTGGCGCATGATACTGTCCATGAGAATCAACAAATCCTTGACACGATCAATCCCTTCGCGCGCCAGGTCGATGATGTGTGCATGTGAACTGGGATGCGAGCCCACAGTGTGTACTTGGACGTGGCCAATCAACGCAGCCATTGTCGAGCTGAACGCATCCTGTGTCGTGTGCACGGCAGCAGCGATATTTATACGCCCATCGGGAAGGAGAGGAAGGGTAGTTGTTGCTGGAGAAGTGATGATGGCCGAAGTGCAGGCTGTTGATCCGGACGTTGAGATGCCCGAAGAAGTAGCGGACGAGGCAGAGGAAATGGATCCCCTATGACTCCTAGTCATTTCGAAAAACTGTTCGCTTAATGTGGAATTGGTCGAAGACGTCCTCTCCATCGCCGCGGAGGCAGAAGAGCCCTGTACCACAGGGTATTTCCAGGAGAGCTCATTCTTTCCTCTTTTATCCCAAGCCTGTGATGAGGATGGGGTCGTGGAGGCTGATAAAGGTACCCCTAGCAATGATCCTTGCAACCGGTTTCCACCAAGTGATGCGGGATAATTGGACCGATGTGTCTCCGCCGCGCGCATATTGCCCATACTCCTTGCCTGCATAGCTGATGCTGCGCGTTCTCTTCTCGGCAAATCTTGATCTCTCTGCGTTGATGGACTCGACCTTGATGCGTCTCCATATTGGTGGTTCTCGTTTACTGTTGTTGACTGGAATCTTTCTTCAAGGTGCAGGTCGGAATCCTGCCCCGTCATACGATCAGAATATGTCCGACTGCCCATTGTCCCCTCTGAATCATCATGGAAGTGTTCTCCCAGCGCTGCAGTTTCAGCAAAGGATCCAGAAGTCCCGGAAGATGCCACCGCTTTGGGTTGCGGAAGAGGAACGCCACAGCGTACGAGCGCAACCAAAAAGTTTTGGACGTCGGTGAAGATAACTTGACCCGCTTCCAGAAGTGCTTGCAGCTCGGCTTCACTCGGACCACCGTGAGCGACACCGTAATACTGATCTGAACCATCCTCTTTCGTAGAGGCGAGTTGTTCATCCAACTGATCTTGAATCATATCCGCCGTCTTACGCGCCAATGCTACCAGCTTTGCAAGATTGGCCATGATTGTCTTCCTCATCTTTCCCAATATAGGGAACTCGGCGAGCAAAGGGGATTCTCGCTGCAGGCAGTTTGTGACGTTGAGCAGTGACCGAATGGCAGAGATAACACAGGCGATTGACGGCTGGATATGTGCGTATTTGTGTCCAATGATGGCACTCCTGACGAGCCTAAGGGCTTGAGAGATTGGAACTATCGTTCCGCCTAGTTGAGCTTCATGACCTTCCAGCGAATTGCGATATTGGTTTCTCGGAGAAGGTGAATCGGAGACAGATCTTCCCATATTGGTCATCGATAGTTTGTTCTTCTCTGGTCCTCCATGTTCGGAAGATGAGTGAGAGTGGATGGAGTCACGAACATGCTCTTGAGATGGGGCATACGATGAGGAGGAACGGGACATTGCGGATTGATACGAGCTACGATCAGTAGTGGTTGACGAGTTCCGCTTATCGCGTTCTTCGTCATTTTCGTTCTGTCCAAGAGGCCCTCAGCAGTTGATGTGAAACAGCCATTCCTATGGGAACTCACCGTCTCTGTACCCAACAGCTCAGGGTCATATTCCCTTACAAAGTTGCTCGGAAACCATCCTCTCTTTACCGCAACCGAGTCTCCCACCAGCAACTCTCCGTCCCACCAACCACTTGCATCCTTCGAATGCACCCTGATTCGGTCGCCCGCTTCGAACGTCAGACAAAGGTAGCTCTTTGTGCTCGTCGGCGCAGGTGAGTAGTCGTACAGCGCAAGTACGAGTTCCTCTGGCTGTGCGTCGAACATTGGTGGAAGGAGGCCCGAGTATGAAGAGGAGGCACGGTGAAATGATGTGCTGCCGGACGCCGACGAGGTGCGCGCTCGACCCCCCAGACTGGAGGAGGTTGTAGGGGTGTAGTCGAGCATCTTACGCGGCTGGCATGATGGTGACGCTGTCGGATGCTGGTGAGTTGGATGGAAGAAATGGTCAGAATCTGTCTTGACCTTGATGATCATCTGAGACATAAGAGCCCAGTGATCGCGTACAGTAAACACGCGAAGCGCGTTCACTAGGAATTAGTTATACAGCATACAATACTCTGTCAACTTTGAAGACGTAGTAGCGGTCTCGGGTGGGCAACGTTGTATGCAGCGTCTAGCTTTCTTGATCTACTGCCTTGCTTGTCACACTCCGTGGTCCGAGGACCGCACATCATTACAATGGCAAAATGGCTTTCATTATTTTTTTCTGAGGTTTCGTTTATACAACCCAACCTTTCCAGCGGTTCCTACGTTCTACCGGATCACTCCCGAGTTCTGCAGCAGTTCCCTATACCGAGAGACAGCATCAACAGCGGATCTAGATTCCTTGTCACGACGAGCGGACTCACATGTACGCCATGTCAATGGCTTTTCGGATATCCTTGTACGACACGATAAGGCAACTCTGGTCGTCGCGTGCTACCAGCATGATCTTCTCGTCGAGCGATGCATCGGTCTGTAGATTACGCACATCAGCGGCGGTGCTGTGATGCCAAGCTCAACACAGATACTTGCCTTGTTGAGGTGGGCCAGGACATGGGTCAAATCGATCACCGGGTTACCTACTTCGTCCACTGAGTGAAACACGTAATCTCGGAACAGCTTGAGTACGTAGCTGAGTATAAACGCAGGAGACTTATCAACTCTTTGTCCAGATTCAAGCCAATAGATTCACTCACCGATCACCCGTTTCTGACCACCGGGTGTCCTGCTGAAATCTACGCAAGGTGGGACCACGTCTCTTTGAGCCAAG
Organism: Naganishia randhawae; assembly: GCA_013461525.1. NCBI lineage: Eukaryota > Fungi > Basidiomycota > Tremellomycetes > Filobasidiales > Filobasidiaceae > Naganishia > Naganishia randhawae. Next base: position 172,459 of record JABRPJ010000027.1, read on the forward strand.
ACTTCTTGCAAAGTGACGATCGATGATATATCACTCACTCGGGCCGTTCATTGATGAATCCGAGCTTGATGAGCAGCCTTGCGATTCTTCCATTCTCAAGTTCGGCTTCCATCCCGCTCTCCAAACTATCGGCATAACTACAGAAAGCATAATGCGTTAGCATCCTTTCCTTGCAACGTCTTGATGAGACATACTTTTGCATTGCATCAAATTCATTCAGTATCCTTGGACCCATCATTACCAGTATATCATCAATGTTCTTCGTTGGGCCCGGCTTTCCAATGAGATACATAACAATGAGTTTGAAATCTGGCGAGTAATTTGCCTCGATATGGTCCAGCGCTGGGGGCAAGGCATGAACAGCCGCGGTGGACCCGCAGCAGAGTGAAATCAAGAGTTTGCCAAAGTTGAGGAGATCATCTTGTTGCTAGAGGATGACATTGTACAAGAAGTGAGTCCTCGCATTTAATGAGCCAGGCACTGAGCATTTGTACTTACGTGATAAGCGATATTGTTTGCGGTGCTGTCATGCGTCAACACATCAAAGATAGAGCAGCAGTTTAACCGCACCCTGTAGATACACAGGTAAGCCATCTGATTCTATTGTTAGCTCGGTTCCTCGAACATACCTATTCCTGCCTGTTAATAGGATCTTTGTAGGTTCGACTGTACGGCAAGCCAGACCAGCCGTATGAATTGCTTTCAATCCGTTACTGATCTGGGCGACATAGCTCCAGAGGATCCGCTCAGATATGCCTGCAAACGGTTGTCCCGGTGGGATGGGACCACTTGAGAGATGTTCTTCATACAGCGTTTTAGAGTTTGGATGGTAATCGTATGCAAATACCACGGCTACGACGGAAAACAGGAAGGTTAGCACTTGAATGGACGGCATGACACTGGGACTTACAAGCATCATTGAAGAGTCGCGTGGTAAACGCCTCCCGCACGGAAACAATATTGGGGTGTCGGATTCTGCGCCACTTATCGAGCACGCTGAATGCAGCCTCTTTGCCGAGTTTGAACCCTGTTTGTCCCGGACATTAGCTCAATTGTCCGTGTTGAAGTTGTACGACGATAAGAAACACACCTTCAATCCTCCTGAGAGAATAGAGCCTGCCGTCCAGCCTACACTTAGCTCGGTAGACATCACTCACATACCCAAATACCCTTGGACTCCTCTCCGCTGGAGTGGCATCGGGGATTAGCTCGTGCAAGGAATGGTACACGTGTAATTCTGCCGGCAATGAAGCGTCGGCAGATGCAGTGAAGAGCTTGGCTTCGGTACGGTCGTGGAGGAATGTATACAAATCGAGGGGAAGGAAAAAATTGTGTAGCGGGAGATGGGTTTGAGGCAGGTTGGCGGTATGCGGGAGCGGAGTGGTGTATAGGTGATGATCGAGCTTAAAAAAAGCCATCGGCAAACAGTCATGAGAACAAGACCAAGCGAATAATATAAGGTGCAACCTACCACTCTTGTGTCCGTCGGAAACAACGGCTTTTCCACGTTTCCGGCGACATCCCTCATCGAGGCATCATGACTCATCATCGACAAGCTCATGGCCTCGTTGCCCGCTGCATACGGCACAAATGTTGGAGGTTGAGCACTTACACCCGGAGGACCGGCAGATGCAGTACCCGTAGCATTGGCAGCCGTAGAACCTCGCATGCCATTCCCATCGACGAGCCCGGGCGTAGAAACGTCGACTTTGCGCGCGATGCTGGGCGATGCAAGACTTCCCGGGGGAGGACCTGTCAGGGAAGAGGACGGAACCGCGAGGGGAGAGAAGAAGTTGTCTGTCTGCAGGTCTCCGTGATGGGATGCGACTGCGGTCGGAGTAGAGGCTGCTGAGGCATGTTGCATGGAAGGAGAGCCTTGGGAGACGTTTCTATGATTGGTAAAAAGATGGATGAAGCGATGTAAGGGAAACATCATTCCGGATAACTTTGTGGACACCTTACCTCGGTACAAAAGCTGGTGCGGCCAACGAATCGGTGCTAAACCCAACTCTTCCCAATCCAGGACTCGCGCTCGCTGGAGCTGGTGCTGCTGGAGCTCCAGTCTCACTGCTCGCAGCACCGGCAGGAGTAAAAGCGGCAGGAAGGTACTTTTTGTTTCCCGGCTTAAAGATGGGTGCTGACGATGTTTTGGAGAAGGAGAATCCAGCCGTAGGTGTTGAGGGAGTGGATTCGCCGTTATTCCTACAGGGATGGGTTAATGTCTTGGACACTACGCGAACTCCTTCAGTTCTCTACTTACTGAGGGACCGGCTCAACTTCGTGAGCCTTTGATGTTTCTTCGTCTTCGCCTACAGTATGCGCATACACACATCCCTTATCCTGAAACCGACAACTCCCGTAAATCAGCACATTCCTGCACAACCGTTGCGTCGTGTCCCCCGAAGTGGCCCCTTGCTTCTGCTGGGGTGGAGCGGACAATCCAGGGTTGCTGGGAGTGGGAGCCTTAATGGTGAGTGCATAGTTGAACTTTTGCTGTGGTGCTGAAACAGGTGCGGACGAGGGGACAAAGGGTGGTGGCAGGGAGGCCATGCTGTGTGGCACGGGGGAACGTTTCCCGTTGCGAAATGGCGGAACAGGTTTGTTGTGTTATGCTGGAGCTCCTTCGATGCCACGAGTTCCCTCTCAACTGATTGTGAACTACCGTGCGCACTGCCGCAACTCGCTGCAACGGGACTACAACTGACAATTGACCGTAAACGGGATCGACCAGCGTCGGCGCGCGTCAACCGACCTCCACTTGTCCGCGGCGCGACCGAGGACTACAGACAGTTCTGTTCTGAGGGATATTTTCTATCCTAATATGGCATAGATTACGACCTCCCAGTATCCCCTCATACGTTTCGTCCTCGTTCCTTCCTCTGAGTCAGACGATCATACGAGTTTAAATGCCCCGGGCTGCAACAGGATGCATAAGTTGCTTTCGTCGTGAGCGCGCTCGTATATACATGCGCAGGTGCATGTCCTGCTTACTTTGATCACTTCTCCCGTAGATCGCACAGCATTTTCCAAAACCTTGACCTTGTTGTGTAGTACGGATCCCCCATCTAACTCGTACAAAGTCGCCTAACGCCGGGATAATACTATCAGTTCTGATTGCCTTTGTTGGAGGTAGTAAGCGGGCAAGGGGAGGACGGCTTACGAGATTGAATATGTATGGCTCGGAGTAACAGTCTGGCTCATGTCTCTCCATCGCTGTTCTTAGTCGAGCGACGGCCTCCCATTGACATGTAGATCAGCATCATACCGATGATATGAGCAACGAACGATGGGAGCCCACAACGTACCTCGGACAACTCTCCGTTGGATAGCAGAGCAACGGCTTCATTATTCGCCACAACCAGATCCAGCCTCTTCGTTTCTTCCCCCTGTGACGGATCGGATCCTTGAGCGTCGCTGAAGCGCCCTTGGCAAGTCTTTAACAATCCCTCCAGCACACGCTTCATCACGTCGGTAGTGACTGAGGTGTCGTTGATCATTTCGTGGAGTAAAGTTTGTGCGTGGTGTAATGTACCAAGGGAGAGATGTATCAAAAATCGCACCATCTGAATCTGCACCGATATGTGTCGATGTTTCTCTTCGTTATTTGAGGGAAGCGAGATCCCGTCCAGGACCCCTAAAGCTGTTACATATTCCTTGTTTTTCGATCGGACAGCATAAGCAATCGTTAGAAACGGCCGACGCCGTGCAACTCCAACAAGAAGCCTCACCTTGCGTTCGACAAGCGAGCCGACGACGAGGAAGCCCACCTTGGTCGCCCTTCTGCACCATATCTGTCTTTCCTCTTCATCCAGCTCCGACCTTGCACGCAGCTGGCATTTTCTCATGAGCGCCAGAAGCGGCGCTCCTCGTTGTCCGCTATGCGCCGTCATCGTGGCTGAATCCTGCATCTTTGCACGGAAAACGTCAATTTCAAAGGGGGTTTGCAGATGCATATCAGTAGGTAGACGGGAAAGGCATCGATCAAGGGTGACTAGCTCGCGCGTGTGTAGGTTGACGAGTTGTAGTCGGAGAAGGGCATGAAGGCGTATATGCCAGAGCTGTGTGATGCGACACCGTCAAGAGCGAGGTTCAGCGATGCCGGTGTCTATGGGGATTTAGATGAACCAGGGCCTCAAGTGCGTACTTCAAGGATATCAGCGACCTCTGTATAGGATCTGCTAATCAGCATATCTCTTGCATAGCTTGCGACAGCTCTCCAGGATCCTGTTGTCTACCGCATCAAGTCGCTTGGCCGTTAGCAAAGGAGTGACAACTGGTACCTTTATCATGTACCTACCACGAGTTCCTCCAACGACCGCCCACGCCATTCCGTCGAACTGTGCCTTGGGGTCACACCATTCGGAACATATCGTACCAGTAAGCTCGTCAAGGGGTCTGTCTGCTTGGGCCAGTCACCGCGGAAGATCAGCTCTGATCCTCGGCTTTTCACTATAGGGGAAGAAGCCTCAACAACTGACCGATGGTAGATCCTGAAAGTTGCTTGCGTCTGTCAAGAGTGCCACAGTGTCAGCTGCCGAGACCGGGGCAGCATCGTACGCTGCTGAAGAAGGCCGACGGCTGCCGATCCGACTAGGCGCCTGAGAGGACGTCCGGCTGCGACTAGGAGATGCAAAGGACCTCCGCGGGCTAAAGGAAGTGCTCATCGTATCGCGGGGCAGAAGCAGCGACGCCTTGGCCTGTGTCCCGCCCGTGCGCACTAAACTCCTGAAGTCGCTTTCGTTGACAACCACCTGAAACACTGTCCTCCTCGGCTGGCTGCCGGGAATTGTGATCGAGCGATGACGAATCAGGCGCCCAGCATCATTATTTTCCTGCCCAAGCAGTGGCGAAGCGTCAAGCAAGGTCGGGCTAGATAGGTACAGGCGCAGGTAACTCTCCAGCGCACCGCAACACTTTGAACGCTCCTCCAGCCCTGGTTTCACAACATGGTGACGCCTGCAGAACAGACAGAAACCAAGAACCCGGAAGCGGACAGGATGCCCAAGGTATGCTCACCCCTTCGCGTTGTTTGGCCGGCATCGTTAATAGGTTCAACCTCTTGCAGCTCGTGTGCTTCGATTTAGAGTCAGTTCTACAATGAGTTCAAAATATGTAGATCACCGTGCTGACGGCGCTCAATTAATCGGTAGTTATACCCTTTGGGATCTCTGGATAGATGTGAGTTCCGTGTACCCTCTTTCCGCTCGCGACGACTGCTAAATTCCATCACGTAGACTCATATCACTCCTCCCATCAAACGGAAAGGCGACGCCGTCAACTCCTTGTACGACCGGTATGTTCAAATTGACAGTCTTCACCCATGCTCTGGTTTTATAGCATCTCATCCATGTTCGTTATGAAAGACACGGTACCGAACTCGCATTCTACCGTGAGGTCCCTGACGTGCTTGCCGAGCTGAAGAAGAGCAGCATCCATATTGCTGCTGCTTCGCGTACGCATGCACCCGACCTGTAAATGTCTTTTCCTCACATTGTTCGGTCAATTACCGTGGAGCGCAAAGATAGCTGATGCCTAAAACACTCGGTAACGCTTACCAGGGCGAGGGAAGCGTTAGGGTTGTTGCTCGTCCCACAGGAAAAGGGGTCGTCCAAGATGGCAAAGGCAATCGCATTCTTCCAAACTGTGAGTCTGCCCTTCTTGGTGCCTAGCCGCCGCGTCGCATCTCGTACTCATGGTCATCGCTTTCTTGTGACAGATGGAAATATACCCTGGTATGTTTCCCAACAACTCCATATCCTCATCCGTCACTCATCGTCCCCCTCTTTTCAGGGTCTAAACTCCGTCACTTCAAATCAATACATGCAAAAACAGGGATTCCCTACTCGGAAATGCTGTTCTTTGACGACGAGTCCAGGAACAAGGAAGTTGAGAAACTCGGGTAAGTTCACGCATCCCTCAGTCCCTTACCCTGCTTCTTGCTCTCCTTCCGGCCACTGATGTGTCCTTGTATGTCATATAGGGTAACCATGCACCTTGTCCGAAACGGTGTGGATAGAAGTACATTCAACAAAGGTGTCATTGAATGGCGGAAGCGGAATGGAAAATAGATGAATGAGACACGAGAGCTTAAAAGGCAATTATACCTAACCCCCTCTTTTTACGGTAAAATTGCTCTGTAAGGAGATTCCCCTCCGCCCTTGACAATGCTATAAGAATGCATGCGAAATGATTGCCATCTGAACGCCTAGCGGTCTAACACTGTGGCACCCTGCGGCCGCTCCTATTTAGGGTGGACAGATCCAGTTACATGGCCCCTGGATGACTCCGCCACCGCATATAATATCTCGCTCAGATGATTCCATGCATGATTCGCTCGCACAGTAACGGCTTGTCTGCCAATGACAAGCCTTGTAGACAAGCTTGTAAAAGGTTGAGGCAACTTCAAGTCGCGCCCCATGATTGCGCGAACCCCCTCGCCTTTTGTCCGAACCCCTCAGGGCAAGTTGCCGACCTCCACTTTTTGCGACGATAAGCCAAATTTCGGTCAACCGAGCGTTTGTTGGTGGTAGGGGGGTCCAGAGGCGTTGTAATTTCATTCATACAGCTTCTCATACCACTCCCACGAACGGAACAGCAGTTAGAATCCCATATCCCTGCGAGCACTCAACATGAGCGACGTAGAAATGTCCGAGGCAGGCAACGTCACAGCAAACGGCAGCCATTTTGACGGTGACGACTTTGATACGGAACAACAGCGTAAACTCCGTACTGATGACACAACAGACGTCGAGATGGAAATCCCGTCGGATCTATTCGAGGATGAAGACGAAGAGATTGCCTACACTCTACCTGTTTACATGAACCAATCCCTCGCGCCAGCACTCAACCTATTTCAGTACCCGCTACATCACCGACCGCCTCAAGTTTCCGAGTGGGCAAAGTCTCAGGGCCAGGATGTGACGGCACGGATGAAAGAAGTGGCGGATCGATTTGAGCTGGAGATTCCAATTGATATGCGGCCTCAGGTGTGGGATGAAGAGCGAGCTGAGGCTTTGGGGTTTTCCAGGGATGATCCGAAGAAGAAGGGTAAGGCTCGAGCAGGGGAGGAATCTTGGGGGAATAAAACTAGACTACGGACCGAGTCCGTGCCGGAAGTTACGGGCTACTGGGCTGGTGTTGTGCATGACGGTTCGTCCTTCGTGATTAGTTTGTCTTACTGGTGCTTGATCTGACTGCTTATATCGCTACACTCCAGGAGCACTTCACCTCCATCCTGTGAGCCGGATACAGCAACTCCGTCCAGCTTTGGGATACCTCGATGCCGTTGAAGCAGTGGCCCGCGCAGAAAAGGAAAGAGCCGTTAGGCAAGCGAATGGTGAAGAGGAAGAAGATGACGACGACGAGCCGGAACAATCGGGCGGGAAGGCAAGCAAGCCAAAAGCAAAGAAGGAAGCTGAGGTGAAAACAATCCAGGTAAGGATCTGCGGATCGATTCATGCCTTTGCTCCGTCCAATTTCGCTTACACAGTTTCTTCATTCAGCTTGCCATGGCACAAGCTCCGGAAGAAACCATTCAACTTCGAAGAGGATCCAAGATGGGAACAGGTGGAACAGTCGGAACAACCACACAGATCAGGAACAAGCTCGTCAAAGCTATCGCAGTGGAAGCGGCTGACACGTGGGTTCCCTGGGAATGGGATACTCAGGTGAGTGAATGGGCTCGAGCGTAGGGTGGTATTTGCAAGACTGAATTATGATGCCGTGTTTGCTCTTCAAGTCGGATAACATGCTTCATTCGCTGAGTAAGCTGCTCTTGCCTCGAAAGGCTCGAGTGCCGCTGGAATGCCAGACACGGTCGCTTGATATAATTTCCAAGAAGAACATTGGTGAGGGTGCGCGGTTGATCAACTAGTCGTGTTCGTTAGCATATTCATGTGGAGTTGTAGATAGTATGCTTGGACACTAGGTTGCAGATACGCTGGGATGTCAATCCTGCAAAGTTGCCCATTCTTGTGCGTATGTATCGTTATAATACGAAACAACCAGTCAAGTACCCCACGGAGGCGATATCCAGCGTAAAACAGTCATCATCATCGTATAGAGCCGTCGAGGCATGTAGTGTCTACAGGAATAAACGATACAGGTGGATCTAAACATAACAAGTATGGCATCAAGCCTATACGATACATGGTTCTATATCTAACAGATACCAAGGGAATAACCATTCCCACCATTTTTTTCCAATCAAAAGAGTGACAGGATCCACCTGTTCTTTATTGTCCGTAGAAGTATCTAGTCGTTACAGGCGTAGCAAGATCGTCGTAGTTGCGTGATACATTAGAAGGTGCGTGAGAGAACACTGGTAGAGGCCGGCGGTAGTAGCGTTCGCAGACTTATTCGCAGTGTTTGTCGTCGTTGTGTTGACGAACCGAGATGCCCAAAATTCAGAAGAACCCAAAAGACCGTGTACAAGTCGTCACCAGTGACGTCCTTGAAAAGAAAAGTGAAAGAACATGGCGATACGCGCCAGCATCCACCAGGGATGCAAGTGTTCATGAAAACCGACAGCGTTGAAACGAGCCAAAGAAGTGTTTGTATGTCTATGTGCAAGAACCGAAAAGCCAGTCTCGGTCGATCCCACATAGTAACCGATTGCCGGAATCGGAAGCGATACGGCTAGTATGCCACACCATGTTGGGAGGATACCGTCTGGATGACGTCGTCATCTTCGTAATACTCGGGTTGTCGATACGATTGACCCTTGCGTCGCCATAGTCGATCCAGGAAGCTTGTGCCGTGTGCTTCACCGACGACCGTAACTGGCTGAGGCGGCTGCACAACCAACTTGGATGATTTTTGCGGGATTTTTGTAGTATCAAGCGCCAATGCAGCCGTTCGAATCGGTCGCTGAATCCTCTTGACAGCTTCGCTTGTTGCCTGTTTTAGACGAGGTGGCAAGCAAGGGGAAACGGTGTTCTCCATCGGTGGTGTCTGGATGACGGATGAAGCGACAGATTCAAGCGACGACGAGGAAGAGGATCGATCGAGCGAAGGAGCGGTGAACGAGATCGAGTTTTTGAAAACGACCCGTTGTTGGCCCGATGAAGCCTTGACGGGACTTGACAGAGGAGTGACAACACGAGCGGAGGCGACGCTGGACGTCGAATCGTATCGCTGGTGAGACGGCTCGTATGCAAACGCAGGCAAATCGAATTGGTACATCGACAAGAACGGTTGGAAGTCTGAAAGGGAGTGGGGGAAAGTTAAGTAACGCTGCAAGCAGATAATGTAGAATAGGAATAACTCACGTTGAACGAGTTCATCCTCAGTGATACCGAGCTCGTAATCCATCAGGTAGAGCAGCTGCTTTTCCATCAAGTTGACCTCTGCTTGCGAAAACATCTGAGCGTATGCTTTCTGCGAGGGCGAAAGAGACGCATGTCAGTTGTGAAACAAGGTGACAATACTAATGCGTTTTGACTGACCCAGTGCGCGTTCTTTGGGCTCGAATCATTCAAGTACTTTGCGGCAACGATCAACGTAGCCAAGAAGACTCGGTGTCGAGTACATGGCATGCCCTTTGCGACCTTTGGAAGCTTGTCTCGAAGTCGTTCCAAGTAGACCATGGTGGCCATCAAAGTGGGGACCTGTACATTGGATTGTTCACAAACGACAGCGATAAATGTTTCCAGCGAAGGGAGACCCGGTGCGGTGAATTCTGCGCTGATATCTTGAGGGCTTGCGGGAGGGGTTGGTAGGCCATCAACAGTAGATGCAATCGGAATGATACGCGTCGAAGCGATGACTGAAGTCGTCCTGTTGGCGATGTAGTAGATGAGTTCCTGAGAAACGTCAGTCCTGATGAATTCCAACAATGCCGGATCGTGGATCCCACACTTGGAAAGGGAAGCGGGATGTGTTCGTTCTTCAAAGCAGGGAGATACGGGCGAAGCGTCGAGAGAGAGGGTTGTCACAGACATTTTGGTGTAGAGTCGGGGATGTTGGGCCGCGTTTAGGCGTAAAGTATGTCGTTATGAAATCTTGCGTGGTTGACGACTGGTTCTGTCGTATCTTTTGGAATCACTCTATAGTCTATAAAGCACGGCGTGGGTGAAAGATCGTGTGGGCGTCGAGGAGGTCAACGGAGCATTCGTTGCGACGTGAGGACGCGGAGAGAAACAAGACGAGGGAGAGGCCAGGAAGGTCGCTAGGCAGCGGAGATGTGTGATGGGCGGCAGGAGATAAACGAGGGGCGGTGGACGTCGAGCACGAACAAGATATATACTCTGGACGACACGACGTGGGATGTCCGTGCGCAGCGGGGTCTCAGGTCGAAATAATTCGGTCCACAGAAAAGCCATGAATGCGGGCGCGTGTGTTAGGGTTATGACGAATCGCTAGTGCAAGCCCGGGACGCGCTCGTTGTTGACATTTCCCCGTCGGTTGAGCGTGTGTATACGAGGGCGCCCGTTTTCTACGGATGCCGCCGGTGAATACCCAGAGAATAGTTGGGGTCAAGAGCTGGCCGAGTGGCTGGCTATCTGATTGCTTTTCCGATTATCCCGTCTTTGATGGCGGCCTCGACGCGTCTTTCGTGCTCACCTCAGCGTTCACGCTCATGCACGCGCTCGCAGATCTCGTATGGAGAACTGATAGGCTCACGCTAGAAGGCACCCCCGCACTTTCACCTGCAATCTAGACGAGGAACCCGCACACAAGCACCAGCGCCGACTCTCATCCCGCAATATCTTTTTGTTTCAGAGCTCGTCAAACAAGCCAGAACGCGCGAAACGCCCACGTCTAGCCTTTGCCGTAACTGATTGCTTCACTGGGCCGGATTTTGCAATCCGAAGGGAAAAACTTTGAAAGCGCGTTGAACAAGCGTGCAAAGATATGATAACGGAATGCATTGTTCTCGCACCTGAAGCAGCTCTGGAAGCTCTGTCAACGCCGCGACGTCGCACCAGTCGAGCAATATCATACACGTAAGTGGCGCCGCCATCTAGCTTTCGGTTTCTTTTATAAACTACAATTCGCAAGCTAGTCCACACTCGCATCAAGCTCCTCACAGCAGCTCGCATCACAGCTTGTTGATCGAATTAAAGATGTAATCCTCCCGCAGCTTCTGCCGTGTTCGGGCACCGGCATCCGCTCCGACAGCTGCTTTGGCACGTAATATCGCATGTACCAGTAGCATGCCTGGCAGACTGGCAGAAAAGCTGCCGAATTGTCAGCATAATTCCTTTCTCTCGCATTCACAGAAGTGCTTTCGGAAGCTCTTTGCGACCCAATGGCAAGCGAACGAACTGCGGTGAGCGGAGACGGGACGGTCGGGCTTCCGAGGTTCGACCTTTCCGTCGCGTCCGCTCTACTATCCCTGAGGTAGAAAAGTACTTTTTGTGGCTAGAGGGTCGGTCATACACGCTGTCATACATGAAAAACGTACATCGAGCTACCATCGTGAGGCCATCGTGCTTGCAATTTTAAGGTGACATGCTAGACTGTGTTCATCTTGACCATGCTCAATCGTTGCGACAGCTGTTCCAACAACTCGAGGAAGCTTTATAGCAATTACACCACTATTCTTACTTGTTCCTCCGAACCGAACACCTTCAGGTGCGCTATGACCCGCTTAGATTGATCAAACGAGCTATCGATTGACACCAGACACATGACAAGGAGAAAAGTGAAGAGGTGAACAGTCACCGGCCAGTGAGATTTGTTGGATTGCCCCTGTATCTCCTCGCTTTTAGCATGACCTGCGGTGACCTAAAAGAGTAAAGCGATCCTGGGGGCAGACCTGGAATCGCTCGTAAGGTATAGACAACCCTGGGAGAGCCGACTGAGATGGTTCTCAAGGAGAGAGACAAACACCCAGTCCCCATTGAGAAGAAGTGGGAACTCCCACCGCAGTGGACAGGCGAAGTTACCAGCGACTAAGTGGTGCGCGGAAGCTAAACATGAGTAGCTTGCGTCAGACACCACCATGTACTACCATAACTACTTTCATCATCAACGTCAAACCAGCTGTCAAATTGGCTAGTCAACGACGATTCGGTGCAATTCTCAATTCGCTCCACCCCCAGCATCTTCTACCCTCATTTCTGAAAAAGTAATTTGCACGCCAGACTCTGGGTCACATATAGAAACACCGACAAACGATGGACCAATATACTGCTATGCTTGACCTGCTACGGCGTCTTCCACCCACTCAGGTAGAAAAGAATGTCGATATACTCTCTCAGCTCGTTCCAGATATGGCTAGCGATCTCCTTCTAGAGGTCGACCAACCTCTACGCGTGGCTCAAGATGCGGAAACTGGAAAGGAGTACCTGTGTTCAGAATATAATCGGGACAACGATAGCTTTAGGTAAGCGTAATGACTCGGTTGTCATGATGTACGGGCTCTTTACACCTTTGGCGCCAACCAGGTCTCCATGGACCAATACCTATAACCCACCATTAGCAGATGGAGCACTGCCTTCGAAGAAGCTCAGAGAGCTGGAAATCGCTATGAATGAGGCATTTGACACGTATCGAGACATGTGAGGCTCAACGCTTTGATCTGTGTAGTGAAAAGGAGCTGATCGCCAAGCTTATGCGTAGGTACTATGAAGGAGGGTTGTCGTCGGTATACCTATGGGACCAAGAAGACGGCGGCTTTGCGGGAGTGATCCTCATCAAGAAAGGTTTGTACTTATTTCGCATTTTAGACACGCAGCTCACCGGACTTTGGAATCGGTGCATAGGCTCTAAGCCATCTCAATCTGGCAATCATGGCGCCTGGGATTCGATTCACACGTTGGAAGTACACGAACGAGGCCGTCAAGCGCAGTATAAGATCGTATCGACGACAATGCTTTGGGTTGGCAACACTGCTAGTGACGAAGAGGGTGCCAAGGGAAATGTAGTGTCCCTGAGCGGTACTATGACTCGAGATGTAAGCTTTGAAGGTCTAAATTGCTAGCAAGCTTCTCGTTTAAAAACGCCTCCACTGAAATCATTGGTATTGTGCCATCTCCAGCTTGAACAAACTAAGAACCTCGCCAAAACCAGCGAGCATATTCCGAATATTGGCCGATTGATTGAGGAACAGGAGTACGTTTCTGTTACCTCGGCTCCGTTACACAACTAACTCGCCCCTATATATGTCCTTAGGAACAAGATGCGCAACTCTTTATCAGAAGTTTATTTCGGCAAAACGAAAGACGTCGTGCAAGAGCTGCGCACGTTAGATAGCGCCGCACGCCAGCGACAGGAGCAATCGCTTCGAAGAAACCTATTTGAAGAGATGGGTAAGATAGGCAAGCGCCCGGTTGGCGATTTGTAGCCTTTCTGGGATCTTGCCACACTGCAGATCTTAGCGAACGTTATACTCGGAGTCGAATATATGCTGTGTGATACCATCTATATGCTAAACTACATATAATACCACAATCTATGTCTATAACCCTTGCAGGACACCGCTCGATTCCGCACCTTCGATGCGCTCGCCTTGGCTAATTGCCTTCCATCCTACACGACCATATATATCCCCTTCCGACCCTTGCACCCATTCCCAGCTGTCGTCGTCCTTGTTCGCAATCCGTTCCGTCAATCCTTCTTTCTTGGACGGCTCGTGTAGCTCCAATGCGTTGACGACAGAGTTAAAGAATTCTGATACTGGCTTGACTATCCATCGCTGCTGGGGGTAGCCAGTCTTCTTGGGATCGGATCCCGGCTTCGAAGCAAAAGGCCCGTCGAACCAGCCGAGATGGCCTCCTGATGGCGTGACGGCCAAAACGACATGGGTTGAAGATTGTATCGCTTCGATAGGCAATGATCGTCCGTCAATAACTGGGTCGTCAAAAGCGTTGATTGCGAGAAGAGGGCTGGCAAATAATGGACTATGGGTTAGTTTATAATCCGAAATTCGTCCTCGAGCGCACATACCGTCTGATGTTGGTGATGAATTTTTCGGAACTTGCCCACTGATAGTAATCATCCGCTCCCGCAAACGGGAAAACACCGCCATTCTCTTTTCGCAGACCACCCAATTGCGCAGTGATTACATCATCGACATCCTTCAGCCGAAGATGTCGGCCTTTCTGTTGTAAGTCAGCTATGATGGAACGTATGTTAGAGATTGGCGCAGATGGGCTGTCCCATATCGCAGACCCGGCAGCGTCTGTAGCTTGCAAATTTCGCATGAAAACGCGAATCAGGTTCTCGGCCATTGCTTTTGAGTAGACTCGAGAGGATAGGAAACCGGTCTCCAGACTGATTTTGTCAAGATTATCAACTGGCAATCCCCTTTCTGTACAGTTAGTCGGAAAAACTTACGTTCTCGACATTGCTGGTATGTCCCAAGGACAGCCTAGTACACATCCAGCCGTAAGCAAACAGTTTTCGCCCTGCTCTCCCATGTACCTCGCCAGAACGCTGGCACCAAGAGAGAAGCCGATGCCGAGTAATGGGGATTGCGGGAAGCGGTCGTGAATATAGTTGACTACTGTGTGATAGTCTCCAGTATAACCGGCCGAGTAGTATTGCGGGGACGTCAAGGGCGCGCCAGCGCAACCCCGGTACTACACTCGGAAATAGTCGCCAGCGTTAGGCATCTGCCTGAACCCAAGCACAGCACAGGAACGTACGTTGGCAACTACCCCTCGTCCACCCAATCCACCTTCCTCTTTCGGCCTGATCACCCATTCCAGCACATTCCTGACATAACTTTCGTGACTGCCACCTGTCAGACCATGGGCGACGATGACGGTCGGCACATCCGTTGCAAGGGTACTATGGTGAGGTGGCGCAATATCTACTGCACTATCAAAGAAGATAGCTGTCAGCAAAGCGCTTCCATATGTCGCGTATAATTTGCTACTTGCACTTACATAGTACCTCCATCGGGAACTCGAATCAGTTCTCGCTCATACTCGACTTTGTCCACATTGTTGAAATTTCCGACCACAGAGTACGCTGTTTGGAGATGACCGCTGTTCAACCACCAGGCTGGCTTGAATCCTGGCTCGGATTTTAAAGACGGGCAGCTTTCCGCTACGAATCGGCTGACAGTGGTGTCCGTTGCAGCACATTCGGCCTTCTTGGCTGGAAGTTTTCGAAGAGATAACAGGCTTGGTTTTCGAGGCGTAACTAGAACAATCTGTCGTGCCCTGGGCATGCCGAGACCGATAGACGCCAGCACCGCACGGAGCACAAAGGACAAGAGGTAGGTTGCGTACGCAGAGATAAGAGAGGAAACGCTCATCGGCGAGTTCGAGCTGCACGGTCTCAAAAGATGACAATGCGAGGTTTGACAATGTTGCTGCTGGAAAGACCGTAGAGCGAACTTAGAGTTGATACAAGGTCTTTCGACAGCACGTTTGGTGGTTTCAGCGCTGGTTTCAGCCCGGTCAATGCTTCTTTCCTCAATTTTCCCAAAAGCTCGACGGAAGAATATTGTTACCGATAACCGGCGCTCGGACGTGACGTCAGCGTGAATGACTTATTTATTTACGTTTACATGTAGCAGACTTTCTTGGCTTGGCACAATGACCAATCAACCACAGAGCTAACCTCATTCAACTCGAACTAGTCTTCCTTAAACCTTGGCCTGAGAAGACTCGCAAACCCACGACTTCGAAGCTGGCACTGCTGAGCCCTGATATTTCCCGAGAAGTATTTGCCACCAGCATCAAAACGGACGACGGCTCTCACTCCTTGTAAGATTCCATCGCAAGCCTGACCCTCTTGCGCGCTTTGTTTGACATGGGCCGAGAAATATTCGTTGCGGTCAAGCCATTCGGTTTCGTTTCTTCTCTATACAACGCTGTAGCCTGAAGACGCGCCGTTGAGGGACCCATACCGTATGGGTGCACAGGTGACTGGAATCTTGCTCTGTTTGCAGGTTGCGAATGGGGAGACGTATCACGGCACTCCTGCTTCGAGGCTGGTGATAGCGTAGTGAGAGCATTATCTTGCCGCTCCTGGTCTGCAGTCAAGGCATTTGACCGCGATTTGTACGCCATGTCGCCGGGAATCGATGAGTTCACGAGCGGGACGACAAATGGATGTCGTGGCGGAGCTGTGTCTTCGATAAACCTAGGGTTCTACGGACGAGAATTGGTGTCATTTACTAGGATCATAAATCATCAAAAGTTGCCATGTGAGCGTACCGCGACAGAATTGCGAATCACATCATCATCTTCCGCCTCTCGCGCTTTCGACCCGTGTCTCCGCTCAAGAATGTCCTGCTCTTGAGATCCTTTGATGAAGAGGATATCGCATCTAGTCGGCCGTTGCTGACCAATTCTGTAGACTCGCTGCATTAAAACCATATGCACTATGTTTGTTCAGTGACTGTTCTTAATACGAAGTCGCACTGTTGTGAATTTACCGCAATAGCCTGCCGTTCCAAGTCTTCTTTCCAAATCGGTTCTACGAATATCACGCGATTCGCAACAACGAGGTTTCTGTGCAGAGGAAATCACTTGTTAGGAAGTTGCAAGAGACGGATATGATTGCGAATCCACAACTGACAATCCCCTTCCAGCCAATTCTATCTCAATCAGACAGACTCGACGCATCCTATGCTGGAATATATCAATTGCGGCTTCGCGGGCTCTAACATCGGATAACCCGATTCCCACATAGCAGCTGGGTAGGTGAGGGTACACAACTCAGCACGAGCATCATCTAGGGAGGAAGCAGTATGTAAGTTTGCATACCTGGACACCCCAACCATATCCAGACACTGTAAATCACAAGCGATTGTATGAGCTTGTACATAGACTCAAAACGGTGGCAATTGCAATCGAGTTCACAAACCTCTGTCAACTGCCCCAGCACCATACTATCCTTCCCGAAAACGACGAAACGATCATTCTCGTTGTTCACGATTTCAGCGATTATCCAGTCTAATTTGGATGAGAGGGTGTTGAAGGCGAATTGCAGTTCTTGCACTTCTCGCGGCAACGGTAGTTCTTCCTCCTCAGCGATAGCCTTAGTCGAATGTTCGGGAGCTGGCTGACCTCGTTTACGCTTCTGGGGTACAACTGGAGGCGAGTGACCGATCTCATCATCGTCATCATCGATATCTTGAATGTTCCGAAGATCGTCAGCAGCTGCTCGTTCAGATCGCCGTAGAGACTTCGTTGCTGCTCGGGGCTTTACTGCCTGATGGAGAACCTTTCCTGAAGTCCCATTTTGGTTCTTTGTCGCTTGTTTCCTTACTCGACGGTCGACAAAGATCGTAGTTTCATGCTTTCTGGCAGAAATGGCTGCACCTACTAGGCTACCGGTGATTTTGTCACAGTCGGTGATTGCTGAAGCTGCACTACGCAACGCAAGCGCTACTTCTGCCGACGTTAGAGCAGAACCATTTTCGAGTAACGGAAAAGTCGAAGTCGCTTGAAGTACGTCGGCTGGTAACTGCGTTGCATGGATGGGTACCGAGACCTTGGGCATCAGGCTTTGCCAAGCTTTGTTTTCCACTGCGGCGATAAGCCATCTTTGTGCTTGCCTCATCATCCACTGATCTTGGTCTGAAAAACTTTCTAAATTCTCCGATTGCAATTGCGCCTGCAAAATGTCCAAGGTGAACTGGGGATTGAATTCGTCAAGATGTCCACCCGGGTACCAACAACATGCCCTTTGGAGGTTCTGAAAGGCAAGCAACAAGGAAGAACGATTTTCTGGCGAGAGGAGATAATCTGGACCGACTCGTCGTGACGTGACGACATTGACAGCAAAGAACGCTATAGAACAATGGGATGAGATATCTCATCAAAAGGACGTCGCATAGTTAGCGTACAGACGTATAACAAATCTTACCTTGTAAAACGTTGTAGGTTAACTGTCCCATATGATACAAATACATTTCGTGCCTTCTTTCCTCATACGTAGGCAGTCTAACTTCTGCAGCGATATCCTCCTCCCTGATCAAAGCCATTCGTCAGTTGCAACTAGATGCAGCATGAGACGAAGAAGGACCTACCTGGTCCTGACCATAACCGAGTGAATAATCTTCTCGACTCGTTCAACAGCCCCATACACCGGTCCCTTCTTCGCGCGGAGAGGGTTGATGACGAGCGTCGTAGGGCTCGTGGCGATGCTCTTCCCGGTCACATCGAATGGCTTCATTTGCAAAAGATTGGTGAGAATGCCGAGGAGATGATTCAGGTCTTTCACTGATTCGTCCGACCATCTACCGGTATCTGGCGTGTTGCGCGTAGCATAGGTGAACGACGAAAGGGCATGCTTCGTTGGAGTGCCCGATACTGCCCAGAAGGCCTCCGAGCAAGTTTTTCTTGCTAAGTGCATCAATCCGCCATTTGCAGTGTTAGCAATGTGCCCTTCGTCTATAAATACATATAGTCAAAATACTGAATATCACCTATCGCTATATCGGTTCTTCACCATGATAGCTTACCGATAATAACCCTTTTCCACCTGATGTCAGTAAATATGTCAAAATAATCCCCTCCCATCGCTTTGGCTTGAAGTTCTTTTCCTGCATTTCGGAACCCTGAATGGACAATACGGAAGGAAGGGGGGAGATGGGATTCAATTCAAGAACAAAGCTTTAGCCGTTGAAGTGTCCTTACTGGTATCGCTGATCAATACAAGCTGCGAACAGATGGTGCCATTCAGTGAGTCAAGGCAATCCGGTGTGCCATATGGACGAAACAGAAGCTCACATGAGATCGGAGAACATCCTCCTTTGTTGGCAACTTTTCCCCGACCGTAATGTATACCAATGCACCCTCTTCGAAATGTTTGGTGATCTCTCCTTGCCATTGCTTAACCAATAGGCGCGGCACAACCACGAGACTTGCGCATGAAAGGTAAATTTTCTTCCCGGCTGACTTGCTCTGATGGGCTCCGGACAGTGTAGCGGAGCGGCGGCAATTCGGTTCCTGTTCAGGGTACTGATAATAGAATGGCAAATCCGTCTTTAGCGCTTCTCGAGCCCGTTCAGGGAGTGGCAAAGCATCATCAACAAGCGTAGATTTGCAAGAGATGTGACGGTGCAAAGCAAGACTGGTTAAAGTACCTTCAGTTTCAGCTTCGGCTCTAGCTTCGTCCTTAACAGCATAGTCTCCCGGACTCAAGCGCGTTTCGTGCCGCAATGAAGGGGAGATAGCCAGGCCAGTCTTTGTGATAATTGGGGATCGCGCTGCTGTCAATTCCGGAGATGCACGCTGTTGGGATGTAGCGAGGATCAAGGACAGGGTGATAAGGCTAATATATTCGCTCAGTAGTGAGATGCGGGTTTCGAATATAAGAGTGACGTACGTCTTGCCCGTTCCCATCTCTTCGCACCTATAAATACAACTAACCTGTAAAGAACGTGCTGGACACCGACGATGATGGGCAGAACCTACAATATGCCACCCTTCGGCAAATCGTACAATCCCACATCACATTCCCGCCGCACCTCTCCGCTACACAAGTCTATGTAATAGCACTCATCTTTGCCGACTTCGTGCATCTTCACGAACTTGATGTCTTGAAAGCGTTCGGGGGCTGCTTCTTGGATGAGCATTTGGGCTACAGATTTCTGAACATCATTGAGAAAGAAGCATTAGATCAAAGTGATCACCGAGTTTGAGGTCACAGAGATCGGTAGACTGAGAACTTACGCGCTGGTATTCGTAGAGACGGGTTCTCAGACCCATCGCCTCAAGATCGCCATTCCAGGCCCTCTTCCAGCCGACGTTAAAGGGGCTGTCGGTCTTGGCCTTTTGCCCCGGGCTAACATCCTCTATCAGAAGCTTTCGCAAGACTTGCCTACTTGCTCGATCAGGAACCCTCTTGATGTTGTCGAAAGATGGTGAAGGAGAGGAGATAGATTGGTACAATGCAGATATGGATCGCATGTCCTGAACGAGAAACAGACGAATAGCAACGATGGTCCTTGTCAAGCGGCCTGGAGCCAAGCTGGACGTGACAAGAATGACATACTGTATTACCGAAGACCAGCTCCCATTTGTGGAGTCCTGATTCAGTCTCTTTCCAATCCCATTGT
Organism: Naganishia randhawae; assembly: GCA_013461525.1. NCBI lineage: Eukaryota > Fungi > Basidiomycota > Tremellomycetes > Filobasidiales > Filobasidiaceae > Naganishia > Naganishia randhawae. The sequence goes on from JABRPJ010000027.1 coordinate 192,431, forward strand.
TTCACAACGCTGTGTATGACCTGCAGCAGCTGTTCTCTTACTGCCTTTTTCAGCTGAATTGTAGGTCCTGTCCATGGCGTAAGGTAAATCCGAACGACCATTGCATCACGAGCTACCCTAGTTTCAGCTCGCAACACCAGTCTTCGACGAGCTTTCTGGCCGATATGCTCTTTACTAAGCTGAACAACGGAAAGGAAGAGTTGCTGATCTCTTGGCTTTGCGAAATTGGGAAAGCAAGCGGCCGGGATTGATCTAATGTCGGACCATTGACTCAACTCATGTTGGAAAACGGATCCAAGTGATGGGTCTAGCAGTAGATGCAGCGATCCTGCTTGAATAAAGTCGTCGAGTTGAGCCATGTTGACTAAGCGAGACTATTGCGACCTTGTCTTTCGCGGGACCGTTCCAACGTGGTATCGGAGTGGATCATGCCTATATTGTCGAATCGAAAGACAGGACCGTACTGCAGCTTGGAACGTAACGCTTGCTATGCAGATCAAAGGTCCTATCAGCAAACTGTACAACAAGAGGAGGCGGTATATTCCTTGTAAATGTTGACGTAAAGTGTATAAGGCCCAAGCACTCACAAAGTAAACAGAGTGCATACGATACCGATCGATCAGCCTCTTTGGCTTCACCCGAGTTCATGTCCAAAAGGGCACCGCTCTTGATAGTGCTTTGCCTTTTCATCTCAGCGTTTGATCCTGCATACCCCTTTAATCGTTGCTCGACATTGCGCTGTTCCAAGCGCCAGTATGAAGGCAACAGCATCCGTCCGCTCGCTGCTTGTAGTGCCTCACCGGCATTCCCGCTGGATACCAGTCGTTCGGGTTGCCACCGCTAAGGCGCCCTTGTGCCGAAAACCTTACTATCAAAGGTCATTCTTCTCTCTGGCGGATGTTGCGAAACTGCTGCCGAATGCTCAAGCACAGCAGCGAGATGGGGAGGATTACGAAGATCCCAATTCGCAGAGGTTCCATGCTAGGAAAATACTGCCGTGAGTTACATTCACGTCTCGTCATTCACTTCTACTCGTTAGGCTAATGCTAATTACGGTGTGGATAGGTATACTCAGGAACAGCTTTACAGAATTGTAGCAGATGTTCCGTCATATTCGAAATTTATCCCATTTTGCACTTCGTCGTCGGTCGTATCCTCTCCAGTATCAACTTCGTCGTCAAAAGGGTTTGAGATATCGCAAGAGCCGTTTGACGTTGAAGCAGAGCTGCAAGTTGGGTTCGGCAACTTTTCCGAAAAGTACATATCAAGGGTACAAGGAGTTCCGTATGAATCTGTGACGGTGAGCGGATTTGCTTGTACACCACAGACAAGGAGGCTGAATAACTTGTGCTTGACAGGCCATCGTTAAGGACTCGCCGTTGTTCCATAATCTTCACTCAACATGTGAGTACCCAGTATTGTTCAGGCTTTTACATCATGACACTGATAAGTCTTGATACAGGGTCTTTTCAACCTGCCTCATCCACCTCGCCGCATCCGACATCATCACCTTTGACCATACCCTCGGACTCGCCCGCCGCCAACGCAACAGCTTCCTCATCTGCAGTTTCGACAGCAGAAGGACCGACCATGCTCACAATCGACCTGTCATTCTCATTCACCAGTCCCTTGCATAGGATGGCATCGCAGGCCTTCTTGCCAAAAGTGCAGGATATAATGGTTGAAGCATTTGAAAAGAGGTGCCTGCAAGTGTACGGTAAAGGCAAAGTGTAATAATACATTTCATTGGCTTCTATATCATCATTGGAACATCATTTTTACTATAGTTGAGTAGTGGAAGTAAAAAAGCAGCACATATCCATGAATATTCCTTTCAAGTCAACCAGCTCTGAAGGTCGGTCCGGTCTTTTTCGCAGGCTGGCTTTGCCCTTAATTTCGGTGTCTGAAAGAAAACTTGGAAGCCGGGCTTGACACTGAAGGTTGACCGCTCTTCGAGTTCACCGAAGGTGTCCTTTGTCGTCCCATTGCAGCGCCAAAAACTGGATCAAATTGCAGTACTACTTGTGCCTGCATGTTCTCGAGCTGGACAGCTTGTGTAGTTGCTTGCGCGCCTTGTCGGATGTACGATGAGATCTACCAATAGGGAAGGGCGTTAGCCTGCTGCGGAACCATATTGAGGGGGTAAGACTTACGTCGACATGGGCTTGACCCAGTTCGCGGTCCTTGCCAATGGTCTTATGATCCAGTACTTTAACGAGCAACACATCCTCGTTTTCCTCCAGGCCCAATTTGAAGGTTTCATTCCTTCACGCATAGTAGCGGATGAAATCAGCTTCGGTTTTCAAGAACCCTCCGATAGGCTAACGGCCGAGTCAAGGCTTACCATTCAGGATCGATGGCGCGTTTTGCATGGCCCGTCTTGTAACTCTTCCGACCAAGTGTAAGCTGCACGTAGGGCTTCACTTCATGGCTATTACCGCTGACCAGGTTGCTAGCGCTAACGCAAGTAATATTGACCGCTTCGGCTTTGCTTTCGTGGATATTCGAGTTCTGTTCCATGCCTGGTGTCTGCACTGGTTCTGCAGCCAATGCCTGTGCCATTGCACTGGTCTGGATCGGTCTAGCGATGCCTTCGCTAGGAACACGGGCCAGTTCCGCTTCAGTGGCTTCATGCACCAAGCCGGTGTTCTCATCTACCAACACCTCATTGCCATGTGGATCTTTTTTCTTAATAAGACCTGCCTTGCGACCTGCGAACCCTACCGTACTGCCCACGCCATGGATCAGGCCTTTTCCGGTGTAGAAGACGCCCTTACCGACGCCTTTACCGACGCCCAAAGGCACTGCTCCGACAGTAGTGAAAGCTCGTCCTGCTTGTGAGAATGTAGTGGTATCGCGACGGGATTTCGCAATGATGGCGGGAGTGAAGACCAGTCGAACCCGAACTGTTCCTTTATCACCATGCTTGACGGACTGGAGTGGAACCTCGACTTCCCGCATTGCGAATGGCTCAAGCTCTGCGAGATCTATAGAGCCTGTGCCCAGGAGTTTGGCGTTCTCGATCTGTGTACAGAAAGTGTAAGCAGGGCGATCACCGAGATCCTCGATCTCAACGTACCTGGTTCCAATCGTACACCTCGAGCTCGAAGTGAGATCCAACACGTGAAGGCACTTCTATCTCAAAGCGTTCGTTCCATTTTGGCGTCAAAGTCTTCTTCTGCACATCAGACTTGAATACCTTCTCGCCATTCAGATTGAAAACCACATATGGATCACTCTTCCCGCTGCGATCAGCTCCTCTTATGCCATGGCCGTCAATAAGATCCACTCGCAGTTGACCCATATCTGCCGAGAAGCAAATTGTAAGCAGCTGCCTCGTCACAAAAGTAAAGAAAATACTTGCTGTTGATTGACTCTCTAGCTTCAAGGGTGATCTTGACGGGAACGTATTTGCAGCAAATCTCGATTCTAGATATTTCGCTTGCATCCGAAGATCTTAGATCGATATTTATGGGATGGTCCTGCACCGTGTGGGGAGCTGGGTGAGCGAACAGTTCCAACGGAACTCCGTAAGAGTCTACACAGCCATCACTCACCAATGACTGCTCGATTAATTCCCGGGTTTTATAGGAAACGGAAGATCTAACATCCTCTTTAGTATTCTCTTCCGCAGAATTCAACTGAAAGACGATTTGCGAAAAGTCTATCTCCTTGACGAAAAACTCGCCAATCTCGTCCCATTTGCGCATGCTCCTGGAAGTCGCTCTGTCGGTACTGAACGCAGGCCAGTAATTGCCATTGAGCAAAGCTTCCAATCTTCCCTTGTGAGCGAGTTGAGCGCTCCTCACTTGCATCACGAGAATACCGCAATCTACAAAGGTATACTTGATGATGAGCTCGGCACCGTGTGCATGGAGAGCTGACTTACCTTGTTTCAACAGTTCCTCTTTCGACAATACCTCGCCTTCCTCTTCCTCTTCCTCGCTTGGATCGCTCTCATCACGACTATTAGGTGTGGAATCTTGGTTATCGTCCCCTGGTTTTCCGGTATTCGAAGAGGTCTGCAGGACGCCCGTCTCAGGGATGGCTGGTGGAATAGCGGATGTCATGTCCGCGGAAGAAGCGTTCAAGGACGGCAAAGTGGTGCGAGAGGATGTCCTCGTCGATCGTATAGAACTCTTTCGGGCGTGATTATAGGTACCACCGATTGCTGAACTCGATTGATAAGGTCCGTCCGATATAGGGGGGAATTTGGCTCCTCCCTTGAGGTGGGCACAAGAGAGAAAGTTGGCTTCATAAAACAATCGACCCTTGACGCCTTGACCACGACCGAGCTGTATAGGCGCTACTCTATCGAGGATTCCCGTGGACGTATAGTCTGACCCTGACTGGGTAACATAATCTGACACTGCGAGCTCCACCTTGCCGAGAGATTTATCCCTGGTAGTGGTCTGGAAATCCATGACTTCCAACGTCAATCGCTCTTGAAGGCTGTGTACTGGAGCGTAAACAATGGTATCCCATTCCGGGTTCAAGGTGTTCCTGATATGATCGGTACGATCCAGGACGCGGTTGAACAAGAGGACACGGCAGTACGGATCGCTCTTGCCGGTAAACCCTCCGTCCAAGCCCCTTTCGACGTTCTTGACGTCTTCCGCTTTCTTCACCAGTATTCGCATAATCCCGATAGGAGGTACGTAGGCGGCAGCGCCAATGTCAAACCCTTCGATATTCAACGGCTTCCAGTCCAAGGTCAGTCGAATTTTCCCGGCATTCTTCAACGGATACCAATCTTGCTGTCGATCCTTAGCCGTCAAGAGAAGCGACAATGGCACCGAGCACTGGCCGAGCAGAGCATCTTTGGCGACTTCCTTGTCATCACGTACCTCAATGCTGATTTGCGAGACGGTTTTATCGGTCACAAGGAATTCGGTAGCGGCCTCCCATGCCGGGGTATTCGAGTGCTTGTACGTCGGTGTTTTAAAGATCAGTTGCTTGGCGGTTCCTGATCCCAGGTATAGCCTAGCGTAAGCCGAGAGCGTGCCCGAGTGTCTGGATAGGTCAAAGTCTTTGGCTTGATGGATTGTCAACCGCGCGATTCCCGTTTTCCGGTCTGGAAGAGGTCCTGGGGTACCGTCCGAGAGAATCTCGGGCTCGAGAACTGGATAGTAAGTCAAGCTGTACTGAATATCTCCTCGATCTTTGCCTTCAGACAGAATTTTCGCCTGTAGATTCTCCTGTCTGCCTTCGACGAGCGTCGACAGGTCATGCGAGACGGTACCCAGCCTGTTATCCCCACGATGTTCATTATAATCGAAAACCGTCAACGCGAGACTATCCATTAGACTGTTGACGATGATATAATGGTTCTCTTGCCACCGCGGGCTGCTGTTGCTCTGCACTGTCTTTGTCCTGGCGACTGCTGCTTTCTCGCCAAGGGATAGACTGACGTAGGGATCCGGAGCGCCGCCTCCAATCTTGACAGCCTTGAGACCTCGTGCGGAGTCTACCGTCACCCTGAGTACCCCGATGGCAGAGTCCAATGGTTTCCCTGAAAGCAATTGCTCGAGATTGATCGTGAATACGTTGGGATCGTACCTGTAGTTTGTGAGAACGCGTCAGCTTTCCGAAACCCCAAGTGACTGAATCGGACGTACATCATCGGTCCGAGGCTGGCAGATAAGGGACAAGATCAGCATTGCAATACCATCTCCAGAAAGTGGACAAGACACCTACACAGCATGCACTTGGTCCTTGATAAAAGAAGACAGCCCCGGAATCGAGTTGATGTCAAACGCGGTCAGCGGTTTGAGCACATAGTCAAAGTCGGGCTGGGTCATAAACGACACCTGGACCGTCTTTACGTGCGGAAAATTGCTCATCAGCTTGAGCCTGTGCCGTGGGGGGTAGGATGGGGAGAAAGTCATTAGCGCTCCTCACCCTCATGGGCGAATACATAGGCCACTCACTTGAGCCGTAATTGACCGACAAAACTGATATCCTCGAGCAAGATCGGCAACCCGGCGCCCACGAACCCCTTTCCAATTCTCACGCTGAGCGCAATCTTGGGGTTGACCTTGCTGCGCGCCTCACGCGGGGTCAAGTCTTCCAAATCATTCGGCGTAAAGCTGAGGGCCCATTCCATGATGATCTCGTCGTCTGGGGTCTTTGGGTACGTTCGGATCGAGTCGATGCGTGGGGCTTTGTTGCCGAGCGTAAAGGTGGTCATTCGGATAGAGTCGAGACCGGGCGGGAGCGGGCTGTTTGCCAGGATGTCGTCGACCATGGCGATGACCGTGGCTGTTAACAGGCGGGACGAGCGAGCGAGCGCAACGGAACACGATAAGCGTCAGCAAGCGTAAAGACTCGTCGGAAACGCCGCGCGCGGGACTCACCGCTCAGCAGAGGCTCAGCAATCAACCACGCCCTATCCAGCAGACTATTGATCCAATCGGCAGTTTCCGTCTCGCTCACCAGCCGAACTTTTGTCAATTCTCTCTGGATATCGTCTCTCGCGCGGTGGCGGGTCCGTTCAATACTGATCGAGTAGAAACTCATACAGACAGCGAGGAGGATAGCGATCCATCCCCAGCCCATGTGGAACAAAGTGACCACGCGGGTGGTGAGGACGGCGAACAAGATGATACCGGCATTGTGGTACGCTGTGCCGTAGAATTCCTTGGGGATCTTGTCGGTGAAGATGTTCTCTAGGACCTGTCGTGCCTCTTGTTCCGTAGAATCCGCAATCGTCGTCCCGCTGACTTTCCCGCCCGCAGCTTCGATCCACCCGACGACGGTCTCCTTGGCGGCGCCGAGACCGAGATGCGAATGACGGCTGGAACGCTTGGTGGAAGCGGACGGGACGAAGTGTTCCCCATTCACGCCTTGACCTTCCTCCCTCGAGGCGCGGTTGAGGTCTTCCAGGTCGACGGTGGGCACTTCGGACGCAGATGCCGCCGTTGAACGATCCACAGCGACAGCTCGGGCTGTTTCGTTGGTCGCATGGTTCGCTGGAGACCCAAGGAGACCCTTGCCGGTAGATCCAACCTTTCCGAGGCTGTCCACACCGACGGAACCGATTGTCGCGAGACCATCCACGCCGACAGAGCCAATCGTCTGAACGGCCCCGAGGCCCGTGGAACCGAGGGTATGAACAGCACCGAGTCCGGTAGTGCCAACGGTATGAACCGTTCCAAGACCGGTAGACCCGACTTTCCGCACTGCACCGAGCCCGCTGGACCCGAGCTTGCTCAGGGATCCACCGAGTCCATCACCGGCGATCTGCGAGTGCGAGGAGACCGTCGGGGGGATCAGTCCGCCTGAAGCTTGAATTGCTTTCTCGGCGGGAGTTGCGTCTGGGTCGAATGTCTGGGAGAAGAGGGATTAGTGGGGTGTCCAGGGAATGCGATATGGACTGGAGGACAGGGAGGATGACGAGTCTCGGCCGACGGCGATAAAACTCGGGCGAGACTGAGTTTCGGGCGGCGCTTTCGGACGGCCCGCGCCGCCCTCGATGAGGACTCGCCCTGCTTGCGTGGCTCTCGGCCCCTCGCACCTCGCCTCGCACCTCGCTTCACTCAGCGGACTCACATGCACCACCGCCTTGTCCCTATCCTCTCCCATCGCCCTATTCACCAAGGTCTGCTCTGCGACCTTTTCCTCGACACTGCCCGGATTGGTGAACGCTGCGGCGGGGGTCTGCTCGCTTGCGGCATGCTCTCCCGCGTCGGCCAACGGTTTCCCGAGATCCATGCCGGGGACGTCCATGCTGCTTGGGGGATGGCCGCCAGCACTCGCTGCCTGGACGGGCACGCTGAACAGTTGCTTGAACCAGTCAGCCAATGCGGATGCAAGACCGCCAGTTTGCCTCCGCGCACATGACGGCAAGCGACACAGCGCTGCTTAGTCAGCATGGGGTGACGTCATCCCGCCACCGCGGCCATCTTGTTATCTCTGGCTCCTTCCTTGCTTGCCTCGCTCCTCCCGCCCGTGCGTACCCACACCCGATCTTACCCCCGTCGCCGATCAACCAGATGGCCGCGACTCTCATCAGACAGACGATCAAGGAGGAATCCCCACTCATCCTCCAGGCCGCGACCGAGGCGACTATGGGTGCCGCGGGTGGGCCGGGAGTCGGGAGTAGCGTGGGAATGGCGGTGAAGAGGGCCGCGGTGATGGCCGCGGAGGGAGCCGAAGGTGTGGCGGCCAGAGGTAAGTGGCGGATCGAGAATCCCGGGTGAAGCGAGAATCCCGGACGAAGCGAGAATCAACGACCACGCCGTAGGCTACGAGTCTGAAGGACCCTGAGGCCGCAGGCCGAGATTCAGTGTCTTGCGCCGCAGATCACAAGTCCGAGGGACTCCCGAGACCCTCACAGGGAATCCCAGACTCGCGCTCTTCTCCCTCGAGACCGCCGCTGGCCGAGACATGTCCCGATTTCGCGATGCGAGCGTGCACGACTGACCCTCGTCCTTCTTCCGTCTTAGATTCGTCTGTCTTGACATCGCACCTCTCCTCTGTGCGCCAAAGCGCCACCCACCTCCCCTCGCCCGGCACATCTACACTACTCGATGGTACCGTGCACCCGGCGGCGGCGCCTCAACCGACGCTCATCACAACAGCCACTACAACCATAACCACATCCACAGGTGCCGTTAACCCCTCCCTCCTGACCTCCTCCATCGCACACGAAGCGCTCTCCACCTCCTCCCGTCGCACCGCCGTGAGCTGCTCACGCAACGGAACCACCCTATCCGCGCAACTGGACCTCGACGTCGCCGCGCAAACCACGTCAACGATCCGCGAGGCCGTTTCGAATGCCGTTCAGGAAGGGATAGAGGAGCAGCTCGACAAGGCGATGGATATGCACCGGTTGGTGGGCGGCGCGGGACCAACGGTGGCAGGAGCAGCCGTGTAGCTTGTGTGCGCGCGCGCAAGGACTGTTTTTGGACCACACTGTATCCATACTATATCCGGCTCTAGGCTTTTTTTGTCCCTGTGCGCCTCGAGGGCGTGTTGTATCTGAACGAACATTGTATAGCCCTTTCATGGCGCGCCCATGCCGTGCATATATCCGTTGCTTGACCTCGTGATTTCCTGTGAGACGACCAAGTTAGTCCACAAACAGTGTTAACGGACTCGTACCGCCCATGTCCGCGCCGTCACCGACCCCCGATCACCTCCCCTCCCGAGCCCTCCTCCGCTCCTTCATTCAGCTGCGATGCGCACATTCAAACCATGCGAAAGACCAGTCGCTGAGCACATCACGTCGCCTCGCCTCACTGCCAGCAAGCCCGCGACGCATTATGTCTGCCATCCAGAATTTCGTGGACCGTGAGTGCCGCAATGGTCTGCTTTCCCGCGTGCGCGTGTGAGTCTGTGGTGTTAACCCTTCGTTTCTCGCTCCTCCTCCTCCTCCTCCTCCTCCTCCTCCTCCTCCTCCTCCTCCTCCTCCTCCTC